>JAUMGZ010127990.1:0-17212 GCA_032359645.1 Pododesmus macrochisma
GCCCAGCCCCTTCACTTGAACAAATCTGAATCCCCTTCCCCTAGGGATACTTCCTACCAAGTTTGGATAAAAATGGTACAGTGGTTCAGGAGAAGAAGTCGAAAATATGAAAAGTTAACGACGGACGACGGATGACGGACGGGATTTGTATGAGAAAAGTCCACCTTAGACCTTTGGTCCAGATGGACTAAAAATCACTTTTAAAAATCGTAATATCATACATCTATTCAGTATGACCAAGAATGTGAAAAACACCCTATGTAGATTGAAGCACCCCCTAGTGGTTCGTTTATGCACACATATTTTTGTTTGCTAATTGAGGACAGTGGTATTATATAAGTCTGTTGTGATGGCAGACAAGTTATGGTTAGTAATTGAGGAGTGGTTGCATATAACCTTAAGTCAGTTGTGCGACTTACTGAAGACTACAAAAGACCAAACAGCTGGTTGTAGGAGTTTATGGTTGTTGAAGCTTGAGCAAATTCTTGTATGATGATCTAATAAATGCCAATATAGCTTCAATATATGTAAGTCCTAACAGTGATGTCATTAGCACATAATCAACACATCATTTGTACAGACTGTGAAGTCTTAATGATGCCAACAATGATATGAAAGTTATACCGACATGATTATTAATTTGGGCAATATTTCTAATCAATAAAACTGTTTTAAAACACAGAACAAACATAATCCATATTGTTATTAGTTGACTTTTGTAGTATTTTGTGTCACATTACATACATGCCAACATTGAAACATGTATGAAGAAGATTTAATGTCTTAGTAAGAAATAAAAGGAAACATAATTAATGTGTGAATGACCGTTTTTTTAGTAGGGAGTCTCAACATTTCTGGGGAATATTTGGCAGGTAAGCTACTAAATCATCATTACTATCATCATTATCCCCGTCTGTTCAGTATAATTTGATGTATATTTAACTAATGAGGTTAATAATAAACTTCACCATGTCGTCTCATTGGTCAGTCACAGTTTAAATTACATTAATTATCCTGCAAGCCTTCGTCCACTATGATTCTGGTCTTTGGAAGAATTCCCCTTTATAGGTCCCCAATCAAAGATAAGATAAACATTTTCTGCTAGCTAAGCATCAATATGGTATGGATTGATTCCTATGATGCTAATTGTTAAACACAAAACTTGTCTAATGATTGGCATAAAGAGTGGGTATAATCCTAGGCAATTTAAATCATTATGTCAATAAGAAAACTGCCTTTCCAATAGATAAATGGTGCTATATGATTCGATGAATAGATTTCCTAATAGACGATACAAGACCAAGCCAATTACTTTCATGGTACTTCAGATGTATAACAAGGCTACTATTTGTAGTTATAGACAGACAACATTGATTACAAATAAAAAAGCAACAAGAATCCAACCACATACCAATAATGATGCATCTTGAATTAAAATCAACACTAAATACACATGCAGCACGACTATTTCTAGCTGTTGAAAGAGCAATGAACATGCAATTCTCTACTTTGAAGTCAGTTCTCAACAAATTCCACAAGTATGTCTTGTATTCTCTTATTTAGGAGGGGCTGCGGTGGCCTAGTGGTTAAAGTCGCTGACTTGTAATCATAAGAGCCTTTCACCTCCTAGTTCGATTCCCGCCAGGGGCGTGCTTGTGTGAGAAAGTTGCCAGTGACTTGCCATAGGTCGGTGGTTTACTCCAGGTACTCCGGTTTCCTCCACCAGTAAAACTGGCCCGTCCGTAAATGACCTTAGCTGTTGAGTGGACAATAAGCCCTTAATACAAACAAACATCTACCCACAAAATCAAAGGTTAAGGTCAGTTTGATCTTCACTGACCTAGATGTTCCACTTCACTTAGAATCTTGGTTAGACTTTTTGATCCGCTCCATGTACAAGGAAGGTTTAGTCCCACAGACTTGAAAGTTCATGTGTTTCTCTTTCGAGAGTTTTACACACAAATTAGAAAATACCTTTTGGTGACTTTGACCTTTTCGTGACCTTGATTTTCTACTTATAATTGGTTAAAATCTTGCAAAGATACCTTTGCCATGACTTTCAATTTGCAGGGGCATATGTTTTACAAACATTCTCTGGTTCACTCAATGTTTGCATAATCAAACTTTGTTTGCTGGTATTATTTATCAGTCTTTTATTTTACTGTCACTCAAAATTTTATTTAGGTCAATGTGACCTCTAAAATTAGGAAGGTATCTTAAACATTTATTGTATTATCAACTTATTCATTACACTGTTAATACCTCTTAGGCTAAAATTGCTTAGCTGCATGATGTCGTTATCGAAACAAGGACTTTGACGTAAATAATATACTTACAAATATGTTGGTTTATAATGCTGATTGCCCTATAACGTGTGTTAGGATTTATCACATGTATATATGTGGTAGATGATTCTTGTGTTTAGATTCTCAGAATCATCTTCCTGTCCATGAGTCATGCTAAACTAAATCTAAAACACTTATCAAAAGATAACATGCACATACATAACATGTGTATAGTCATAGACTCACTTCTAAAGGAAGCTTGGGACACTCAGAGGCATGGTTTATATTGTGAGTATGGCTTGAAAAGTTTTACTAATCTTATAAAAATATGTACAAAACTGTCAGAATTAAATCAAAAACTGTCTTTTATATCAGAAAAAGTACTATAACTAGATTAATTTGTGACTTATTAATTGTAGCACATTATTTGTATTAATGTTATTCTTTAATGTAATATTTAAGCTGCAGTATATTCAGTTACATGTAGTTGCCTGTTAAGTTTCTGTATGTGTTATATATGTAACTGGAATGCACATTCTTAATGCACAAATAGGATATTTAAAATTCAAATGCAAAAACTTAAATGCAAGTTACTTGATAGAATGATATGCAAGCTTCTGACAGATGACAAGTTTGATAAACATTTACTTGAACCAGAAATGTTTAGTAACAAAGAAGGCTTGTTTTAATTACATGTATACACCATATGATCAGTGTTTTATGGTTTAACTTTGCTACAATACTCCATCGTGTAAATTGTTAGCTGTCAGACAGTAATTTTACAGATTATATTGACCTCATTACTTGATATATCTATAAAGAAATCCCAGGTGCGCCACCTGACAATGGCTGTGTTTATGTCAGATTATAAACTATTACTTCCTCATTCCATCAATTTTGATTTGATTGAACATACCGGTATAGGATTTTGAAATATACAATGTAATAATGTATAGGCTAATTAGCATTATTATTTTAATTTGCTTTAAATGATTGATGGTATTTATGATTGGTGATATTAACTTAAAATTCACCAGAAAACTATTAATGAGTCTTCTTTATTGAACACCATCAACATTCTTGTGAACAGGGCAGAGCTTTGATATTTCACAATCAGAGACCTGTGCTTGACACCTTATCATGGTGGGAGGTTTAAGTGTCTCAATTACCTGGGAATCTATATGCTGCTGGGAACTTGTGTTCCTGGTAAGGTCACTCAAGTATACAGGTTGAAGGGTAGAGGCCAGACAAAGATCAGCACATCCTTCGGAGGGACGCTAAGCTAGTGGTCCTGTGTACAGGGATTTTTAGCCCCCTGGCATGATAAAGATCCCCATGCAAAGTTCGATAGAAGAGTAGGTGGAAACGCCTTTGCATAGGTTCATCCTTCTTTCTTAACTATCCCTATTGATTTGTTTTCTCTTTCCTATTGCCACTTCTCTTCCTGTTCTAACGTTCAGTTTTTCTCCTTTGGTCTTTTGTCACAATATTGGTGAAATAATCTGGAAGTGACGTAAAGCCCTAATTAAACAAACAAATGATTGTTCAACGATATTGATGACCATAAGGTAAATCAATAGGGCTATATACAGAAGAAATTTGATTGTGGGTTAACACTTAAGCTCTTGTATTTGAAATGCATTCATTACTTAGTTTGTATTGTACAATATACGTATTTAGGTGCATTTAATTTGTTGCATATACATGTATATGTATTTATAATTTAATATTCAGCATACATGTACTGACTTTGAAACCCAAAGAATATCAAGGCCATTTAGGCCTATTGTTTTTATAAATGGTGGATGTTCCTGCCTTTGGCTTTGGTCTAGAATTAGACAACTACATATAGCAGTTATGCTCACATATCATGATCAGCTGTTAATAAACCCTTGTTCATCTTGTATGAAAAGTTAATACAGAGTGAAACATGTGGATTATGATCACTTGTCATTTACATTGAATGGCCTGTTATTATCTACCTTTTTGTAATATGAGTCTTGATACATGCAGAGAATATAATATTATTGATTCCAAATATATAATATAGAACTGAGAAATTATTGCATAGCAACCAATATTCATTGTCAAGGATTTTGTATATATCATGTATATAAGCTATGCTGTTAGTTGTATAAAATATAATCTAGCATAATATATTTGGTAAAAAAATAGATGAATATTTGATTTAAGTTTGTTCTACTTTTTTTTATTGGGAATAATCCAAATTATTTCAAAATGCATGATCAATCATCTCGAATGGATTGACTAATAAGATCAAGAAACCATTATAATTGACTTTTAAAATTTAGTTTAATTATCTAGAGCTCTATAGAATTGTGTATAAGAAAATAGCTAGCATGTGTAAAGCCTTGTACTTTATGTATTACACATCTTCAGGCTAATTAATGTACAGCCATATTTAGAGCTTGTCAAAAATTTCACTTTCCTTTGGGGGTCAAACTTGAAAACAACAACCGCAGGCAATTTGAAATGTCAGAATCTATATAGATATACATGTACACACAGTGAACAGCTAACAACTAGAGGCTAACAGGATTTGAAACAAGTAAAATGTTAAGATTATAATGCTGATAATTTATATGGTCACAATTTTTTACTGATTAACTGATGTGTTAAATTTCTCTTACAGAACTGATCAGTGTGGAATCAAGAAGACAGACATAGCTGTAATATTTGACAGGTATAACGCTGACATTAAACATCAGCACTCAAGGACAAAGTAATAAAAACTGTTGTTATATAACATCTACAGTGCACTTTAACAACCAATTACAAAGTTTGGCTGTCCTGGTACAAGTTCATTATGGCTGACCGATGTCCACGCTGTGATAAGCCAGTCTATTTTGCAGAGGAACATCGAGCATTAGGAAAGAAATGGCACAAACTTTGTCTCAAATGTGGTAAGTACATAATATTTGACACTTTTGAAATTGCCTTGCAACTTTACACATAAATATTCATATATAGTTTCACTGTGAAACAGACATTGAATTGTTCAACAGTGGTAAAATTACTTCTTCTTTTTTAACAAAGTATGAAACCAGATCAGTTTTCAAATGCTGTATGGCATGTGCTTCTTGTTTTATGTTAACAGTAACTTAACACCTTCAAGATGTGTACAATTCTCTGTTTCAAGTGCTTTTCATAAATGGGTGTACCATCCTATATTTGTTGAGATAGAAAAAGAAAAATTTGTAATAGCTAGGTTTAATTGACACTACTGATACTGAAATACAATATCTCAAAAATTATTTAGTATATTGAAATAATGTGAAGAGGACATGACAATGATTTCAGATTTAATTTTCATGATGTGAATTATAAGCTTGTATATATCTTCTATTACACTTTTACTATGCAGGTTTTTGTTTAACAACTATTTTTAACAAGATTCACATACATGTAAAGCACACTCCATTTTAAGCCTTGTCAGATTCTCTCCACATCTTACAAATAACATAAATTCTAAGTGACTGTAACATATAGTCTACACAAAATAAAATGTCATAATCAATAACTTTCTCTTTTGTATATTCAGATAAAGGTAGGTTATGTCATTAACTTTTCAGAGCTAAATCATACATAATTTTACATTGTAACATACATGTATACTGTTAACAGTAGATTTAATGTGTTCATCTTGTAACTACAGCTGAGTGTAACAAGATGCTGGATAGTACTACATGTACAGAACATGAAGGTGAGGCCTTCTGTAATACTTGTTACGGGAAACTTTTTGGACCAAAGGGATATGGCTTTGGGGGAGGAGGTGCAGGACTTTCTGCTAACAGTACTACCAAATACGGTCAGAAGGAAAGGTAACTCATTTTATATATATAAGAGAAATTGTAACCATGTTACTTCTTCTCACCTACTTCTGTATACTACATGTACTAGTCTCACCATTTCAGTGAAATATTCTTGAAGTGATATCAAACCCTAATTTAACAATCCTGTATTTATTTGTATATTAAGTTGTTCTTTATATTATTGATTTGTGGATGAGAAACATTAATGTGTGTTCTCCATTGGGATTGTGTGTCTTTGTAGATCTAGTCGTCATGAAACTGAAAGTATTTTTTCATATTCTAATTATTTTTACATGTTGTAAGTGTATAATTGTATCCTACTTAAGTAATGGGTATCACTACTATGACCAAGCACAGTCAGCCCCTCTAATTAGGGGCCAGGCTCACGAGTGGGGCCGATCAGACGCCTGTCTACGATGTGGAAGGACCGTGTATTATGCTGAGGAGGTGCGGGCAATGGGCAGGAAGTGGCACAAAATCTGTTTGTCATGTGGTAAGTCACATTAGAAAATCTATATAGCGGTTTGTCAGATTTCCTAAAGTTTTGACTTCTAAGTTATAACATATATCTCAGGGTTAATAGTTCCAAAAAATAAAAGCATACATGAAAGAATCTATTAAGATTTTTTGCTAATTATCAAAATGATATAATATGTTAGTACTGCTGAGAAATTTTAATTAAATCTTGTGATTGAAAGCCTGTATAGCTTTGCCCTGACAAGCACAAGTTAAAACAAAAATCAAAAGCTTAGACAACAATCTACTTAGATCTTTGTTGATTGAGCCCAACACTTACAGGAATAAGTATTGATTTTAAAGTCATCATTTTAAATTGAAATCTTGCTAAAGAGGAAATTAAAACTAATTTTTTTTGTAATGTATTTGATCTCAAAACAAATATCCACATGATCACCTAAGCATAAATTTGATGATGTTGAGTTTGTGATGTTTAGTAATCAGACAGAGTTGAATTAAAAATGCTTTGCACTGACTCTTCCTGTAAGTCTAATGTGATGTGACTGTTACAGGTTATTGTGGTAAGCAGTTAGACAGTATGAGTTGCACAGATCATGGTGGAGAGATATTCTGCCGGTCATGTTACGGACGTCTCTTCGGACCTAAGGGTTATGGATACGCTGGTGGTGCAGCTCTGTTATCCATGGATACAGGAAATCCCTACCAGATAACTACGGAGTAAATATTTTGTCTTGGTTGGCCAGAAGCTTGTGACTACTGTGTCTTGGTTGGCTGAAAGCTTGTGACTACTGTGTCTTGGTTAGCCAGAAGCTTGTGACTGCTGTGTTCTCTAACAACGAGTTTGTAGATATAGAGAGGTTGCTGGAAGATCTGTTTGATTGACAAACTATGCATTTCAATTCAATATAAAACCTGTTCATTGTTTACATTGTCAACATATATAGTTTCTGTTAGAGATGCATGCTCTGTTGTTTTGTACTTGGAGAATCGTACTTACTTGAGAATAATTCAGTTTTGAGCTAGATAGTTTATAAGTTTTTTGTGTGCATGGTGTGTTTACTAGAGGAGCCTCATTAGTATTGTAGAGCAGTAGAATATGATAATTTAAAACGATACTGGACATTCAATGTTCTGTAATTACAGTTCTAGATTTAAAACATGCCAAACAAAAACATTTTGAGATAACAGCTTTTGTTAACAGCATTTGTCTGTAAACTTTATTCCGCAACAAGGATTCATGTCATTGGAAAGATCTATTCTCTCACATTGCTAATGTATGAACTATGATAGATCAAGTATGAAATTCCTCTATAAAGAAATATAAAGGAGAAAACTCAAGTCTAACATGTGGCTTCTTAGTCGGATGTAACCTTGAAATTGTAGCAAGTTTAGGACCAGATTGACTGTAAGTAAAACATCTTTGCCAGATTTAGTTTTACCAAATTAAACTAATTATTAATGGATTGAGGTATTATGACCTAGCATAGACACCCTGCATACCTGATAGGTATCCACACCTGGTGCATATAAGAACTTTCTGTATCAAGCATTGGTTCACATATACTTATATACAGTGTATATGCAAACTAATCTAATCATTGTATTAACAGAGCTATTTATAAATTATATAAAAAACACCATTAAACAAGAGGATAAATAAATTACCTACAGATATTGTTTGTTATATAACTTACAATTGTTTGAACTTGTGTGTGAGAGTTTTTTGTGCAAGATTTGTTCATGATGAGCATGTGTTAGTGCATTGTAGTAGTTTGACATTGAATTGTGATCATTGTTATAAAGGTAGTTACTAGTATATAGGACAGTATGGTTAATTTTATGTTTACATTTATATATCTTACCAGTTGTAGACATTAGTTTTGGGGGCATGTACATGTGTTAATGAGACTCGAATTGTATATACAGTCAAACTTGCCTTAAAGGCCACCTCTTTTTAACAACCAACTGACTTAAAGGCCAGCATTTTTAGTTCTCTTCTCTTCATATTTCAACTAAGTTGAACCTGTATTTTTTGGTTCCCTTGAGTGGTCTTTAAAGACAGGTTTGACTGTATATTTATACATGTATATATATAATGTATTGAAACCTTATATTGAGATGTGCTTGTGTTTTTGACAATTAGACTTTGATATAATAAACAAATGTAATACTACATGTGTTCGTCTTGTTTTTTATTAACATGTGTGATAATCTAATAATTCAATGTATTACTAACGTGATATAATTGTTGATATTTACATTATAGATGAATGGATCAGCTACCTTTCTAGAATGTTGTAACAAACTTAAGTGTCATATAGTTGTTGTTTACATTATAGTTGAATGTTTCAAACACCTAACCAAAAAATTACAACAAAATTTAATGTGATATAATTTTGGTGTGTACATTTGAGTTGAATCAGTCGGCCAATCTTACTAGAATTATATGTAAGCAAGGTAACATCATTGTGTAAGAAGCATGAAGGCATGGAGATATGACATACAAAACTTACATTCTCTGTCAATAATGACCGTTTAAATGTTCTCTGTGTGACTCTTGCCTTTTATCATGAACTTGATAGTTGCGTGGAAGACCCAATTTAAGAAATTGCAGAGAACTGTATGTGAGTTTTAAATTTCTTATCTGAAGCAATTCAAGGCCCATTTTATCTGTATTTGCTACAAATGTTTCTTTAAACAATTTTATTTTTGCATTTGGCAGATCAAGATCTTGCAGCTATTGATTTTGTGTATTCCCCTTCCATTTTAAAACTTATTTACTTGGTATGTGACGTCTTACTAAGGCACTGCCACTTGAAATTAGAATATACTTGGATTTCTATAATACTTTATGGTCAAGTTTACCATTCTTGAATTTCTATTTTACTTTATTGTCATATTTCTTAGACTCACAAGTTAGAGTAATGTGTCCTCCTATACCCATGCAGACCCAGATTTATGTCAATATTGTTATATTTTCTATACTTACAGTAATGTATCTCACTATGCCCAGGCCCAGGCGGCTCCAGTTATAAATGGCAGTGGCAGTGGTGGTGGCGGTGGCAAGTGGGGAGGGGGAGACAAATGTCCCTCCTGCAACAAGACCGTTTTCTTTGCAGAGGAAATAAGAGCTCTTGGTTTTAAGTGGCACAAACTGTGTTTAAAATGTGGTATGTATAATTTATGTAGAATCATATCACAGCAATGAGGACTGTGTCATTATATCTGAGGAAATATGCCCGCATAAAGGTTAACATGTGTGTAAGATAAGGAGCCAATACATCAGTTTGATTAACTAATGATGCATTGTGGTGTGACATATTTTTAGTAAAAAAAGAACTTGTTTTAAAGGACATTTGTGAAAAACACATACCATGGAAAAACAGCAGTCAAATTCAAAACTTTATTGATGGCCATGAAATTTGACCTTCAGCATCCCCCATGTAGCTTCTTCATGCAATTATGAAAACATTGTAAGTGATTTATGATATTCTATCCAACCATACAACATAGTGTAGATTAAATTTTCTTTTAAAGTCTTTAACAAAGTGACCTAGATTTTTGACATTCACCCTCAGCAACACCATATAACGCCACTCCTTTTTGTAATGCACAAATAACTGTTGTAAGTTAGGTGATATTCCACATGTTAAAATATAGTTTGAAAAGCTTAAATCATGGCAGTTGTATGTATGAGTGATAAAACGTAAACTAAGTACTATTGACTTTGACCTACCTCATGCATGATAGATTTATACTTGTCTTACTTCAGGAAATTGTAACAAGATATTGGATAGTACAACTTGTACAGATCATGATGGTAAGGCTTTCTGTAAGGTGTGTTATGGTAAACTACATGGACCAAAGGGTTATGGGTTTGCAGGTGGTGCTTCAGGTCTGTCAATGGACACAGGCAGGGCGGGTGAAGTGGCAACAGGGTAAGAAATTGTTTATTGTGATTACTTTATTAATTGATTACTGACAAATATCTATAAGCACAGCCATTGAATATTCCAATAACATTAGGATTGCAATGATATGGTATGATATATCGCAATACAGTAGCAACAATACAATTTGTGATCCATTGAGCCTCAGTCATGATACAAATATTGGGATCAATTTGTCTGATTTCAAAAACAAAAAGTGCATTGAAGTTGTGTAGCATTTTGTCCACACAAAAAAAACACTATTGCATACAAAATTTAGGTTGACTACTTGAGTTCTGTAATTAAATATATATTGTGATACATATCGTATTATAAGACAAAATATTGCAGTGTGTATCATTACTGGTCTAGATAACACGTTTTCTGGAGTTTAATTCTAAAATTCAAGAATACTGATTGTCATTAAATACTTTTGATACACGAGTAGAAAAACACAGTATTTCTTTCTATATGAATAAACAGGTTATCTTTCATTTTGTTTCATATATGTCTTGTTTTAAAAAAAAAAAAAAAAAAGTTTGATCCATAGAAATATCCTGTAAAGAGTTAATTTTTATGTCTTCAACAGAAATCGGTCCCATCTTGCTGAGGCCCAGGCTGCACCACTGATGAATTCCCACCCAAATAATGGTAGTTCTGGACGTGATTTGTGTGGCAGATGTGGTCGACAAGTCTACTTTGCTGAACAAGCTATAGGTGGAGGCAATGTAAGATCTGTTTTATTACATGAAATATATATAGAATGATGTTGATACATAGACATTATGTATATTCTGTAGAGGCAATGTAAGTCAATAGCCCAGAGTCTTAATACTCAAAATTGTGTGTAATGTCATTGTACTTATACCTTGTGTTTTCCTGCAGGGTTGATACACTTCTTCAGTGATTAATATATTATTTATTGTTTTAACTAACAGATCTACCACAAGGCTTGTTTCAAGTGCAGTTCTTGTTCAAAGAACCTTGACTCTACAACTTTGACACAGAATGAAGGACACATCTTCTGCAAAAGTAAGTAATGTCACATTTAGATATTATATCTATTGGTGGTCTGCCTCGGGTTGCTAGTTCATATTGTGTAAATGAACATGTAATACCTGCAGCATACTTGTATATAATGGCAGGTCATCACCTCTATAGCTTGTTAATGTCGGTACAATGATTGGTGTTGAGAGAGTATGTAATGTTCATAAGGCTATTTAGCAATATGAAGATTCTTTTGATAAAAGGAACACAAATAACAATCATCCGAAGTCAGTGCATAGACCATGCAATTAAGAAAATAAATGAGAAATAAAGGTTATTTTTTATCTCCCATGAATATCAGTATATTGACAAAACCATTTCTTCTTTTTTAATATCAGATTGTTATGGAAAGAACTTTGGTCCTAAAGGATTTGGATTTGGACAAGCAATGCAGCACACAGCTTAAGTAAACTGTACCCTGATGGATGTAAACAGAGCTGTGAGATTAATTGATGTCATCGGCTGACCTCAACAGACCTTTCAACCATCTTAACCTGACAACATAACCTTATGAAGACATCAACGTACTCGGATATATACCTCATAATGTGCTTAATAGATTATGGTTCAAGGTGATATGAGATATATTTCTTGCAGGTCCAAGTTGATATTACAACCATTCAATGTTGTCCATGGTCATTCTGGTGGTTTAAGACCATTTATTTTGATGTACATATACATGTATATGTGGTGCAATTTTGTGGACCAGTTGTGAAGACTTTGATTATCAATATTGTATTATATGTTTATGTTTAATTATTGACTTGCTCTATATATATGTGATATGCATTATATGTTTATGTTTAATTATTGACTTGCTCTATAAATATGTAAATGAAAAAGTTTATATACATATTGTTGAATAGAAAGTTGTGATCACATAGTATGAGACAGATATTTGGAAACAGCAAAGACATATTGTTAGTTATATATACCTGATGTGGTACTGGTGATAATATGTATGACAGGGATCTTTAAGCATCACTGTCAATGAGTAGTGTTGTTAACGTATACCGATACTGGTGTATATAAAGGTGCCTTAGCATTCCAGTAATTTATTACTGTATACTGACTAGTGTATAAATATGTAGAGTTGTTTGTATGTATGATAAATCTATAGCTACATTTAAAATCAGGGTTTGGTATAAAACTATATAACCAAAATGGAACCTAAGCTTGCAAGAAAGTGCAAACAATATATAATGGGGTGCTACCTGGTGACCAATATTTTGGTGGTTATGTATTGATGTTTTCAATTATCTTGATTGTTAAAGTGTTATACACAGATAAACTTGGCCCATTCTTTTAAGATTTAAGATTAAGAGCTTCTTGTTTAGCACTGCACTGTAAATACCCTTATAGGAATGGGTGAACATAGCTCTCATCTTCATGTTTTATCAATTTTGAAAAAGTATCATCATCTTAACTTAACAAAACATGGTATATAACCTGGTGCATTGCTTAATTAACTCATTCATCATTGGACTTTGACAGTAGATGGTGTTATTCATTGTTTTGGATTTTTCAAGAGTCTAAATGTGAATTTAGGGGCCAATTGGTTAAAGCTGTCATCATTATATTGTTTTGTCTAAATGATTATTCTTGTACCCTTGTGTTCATTACCGGGTATGCTTAATAATTTCAAAAATAGGAATAAACTTGTCCTTCATCTGAAGATTTTTTTTGACAGGATTTTCCTATTCTGAGATTATTGGTGGACTTGTAGAGAAGAAATAATGATAAAGTGCCATGTTTAAGTAATACTCTAAAGATATGACTATACTAGAAGTTACATGAAACATTGAGGCTGAACATGTTATTTAAATAATATTGAATTGAAGGATTTATGGTATCATTCACTGCATTTCAAATAACTATTGAATAATCAGAATTATATAATGTTAGTTTTGCTTTTCATTTCTTTTGACACACATTTTTTAAAAGGTCTTGGGGAAACATATTATGTGTAGTTATGATGTATCATTGTTTTAAAACTTTTGACATGACATATTCATAATTTGTTGTTTTGCATACTTTTTACTATAAAAAAGACGAATAGATCACAATTTTTTTTATTATTTTTTTTATGATTGTTTATAAATTGTTGAAGTTTCAATTAAGAATTCCAATAGGACTGATATGTCTAAGGAAGATAAAAGTTTAGTAAGCAACCAAGAATTATTCTGTTGAAAATATCATAAACAATATTCATGTGTCAAATAACATGGAAGCAAATATTGTACACACATCATAAACTTTATATTTGACTCAAATGAAATGTTTCATGTATACTCAAGTTTTAGCTCTTTCAAACAGGTATCTGTGATTTTGTACATTGTGCCTTTACTTTAGACTTGTGTTTTAACTTGTACCACTATATATATATATTACACATGCTCTATTAATAATAATTGGGTTACCTTTACTCATTATGGTTAAGAAACCAATGTTAAAGATAAGATCTTGTTTACTTTATTGTGCTTTTATACTACATTGTATACCAAGTTTACTGCAGTTTATGTGTCCAAGAGTTCTTATATTAATAAATCTGAATTAAAGACCCATTCTATATATCATTTGAAGTTGGTCCATATTCCAACAAGTTTCTAGATGTTTGCATTTTATAATTACTATTTGCTTGTACATTATTGGCACTAGATTTTATTTAGGCAAAAATTACTTGTTAATTTTTATGAAATTTATGAAATATTTGTAAAATAAATCTGTTTTCAAATAGTTAATCACACTAAGCAATGTTAGGACTTTGTAGACCTCGTTCTCTGTATTACCGCTCTATCAATTTGAAATAAATTTCACAACAGTAAATGTAGGTCAAGTAAAGTTGCATGTACATTTTACAGGTGCTCTGAAACATTTGAAAACTTTAAACACATGCCATGTAATTAAAATTAATTCGTTTGTGATTGGTCACTTAATAGGTATTGTTTTTTGCATTTTATAATATGACACAAAAGTATGCTTTAAATGTCCTTTTTGAACACTTTAATCTTTTTACGTGTTCAACAATTTTCAAAACCAATCCTTAGTCATGGTTTCCTATATATAAGCTATTAACTGTATAAATGAACAATTAAGCTTGTTAATATCATATTTGTTTGCTAAGTGTATACTAGTCATTTAATATAATAAACACATAATAAGTATTTTATTTTATAATATTCATGATTTATGGTGTCTTATGCTATTATATTTATATTACAAGTGAAAACACATGTAAGGAACCTACAGACAGTTGGTGTGATTCATTTGCCAACAAATCAAATTGCTCCAAGTGAGACATTAATCCTACGGAATTCTGTATTCATCCAACCGATAGATAATTAGTTTATGAAATAACATGTCAAAATTTATATTCAAATCTTTTAATTTAATTGAAAATATAAATATTTTTCAATTATATTCTTAATTAATCATAAGTTAAAGTGTTATATTCTATAATATTCATGATTTACGAGTACATCATCAAATATGTTTTCAGTGCTGTGTTCAGACTGTCAACTCGACACATATAGTTAAGAATCTCTTTATAAACTTAACATGCAGGGTATTTTTTTTATTAAACTGAAACCAAAATTAAAGTAAAGATACAGATGTTGATTTAAAAGTTTAACACCACTATTACTTTGCTTTCTGTATTTACATTCATATAGTAACATAGACTTAATTGGTTACCCAGTTAGTCTTTTGTGTTAACATTTTACTAAAGGTGCATTTTTTTGTAAATGTTCCCCTATGACAAATATTGATACAAATTAAAGGTCTGGAATATTTTTATACTATATTAATTTTACATAATTTTATCCAATATAACATGTTTATGATCTGACCAAACAATTCACAATATATGCAGTGGACCATTTCAAAATCGTTGTGACTTTTTCATGTTTTTTAAAGTTAACTCTCAAATTCATGCTATCAAGTTCATTATTTGTATATGCCTTCAGTTTGAAGATAATCATTATATTTATACAAGGAAACACAATTTTTAATTTTCTGTTTAGTATTGATATAACATTATATTGATGTTAGATTGTGTACGTGGAACAATTGGCTGTAGCCAGGTATGACTTGGATATGTACAGGTATTTAATACAATTAAGGTTATTGTACAATTTGTTTCTATAAAGTTGTATTTTCTGTTCCACTTGCTTTATTCAGAAGAAGATACTTGTTATACAGTTATACATGTACTGTAAATTTCTTATTTTTGCTGGTCTAAAATTTTCATAATTTTTCAATGGCACATTACCAAATCATTGATTGTAGAATTCATGAGTATTTTATTACCCAAGTATACTCTTTGCTTGTTCTATATTATACAGATTTTGTCTAACCTAGAAAAAGTGAAAATTAAAATAGCTCGAAAATATTGGAACTTACAGTACTTGTAAAGAAATGGACACAAACGTGGAGGGTTATTTGTTCTACAATGTTATTTATAATTTCACTGTTTATATATTTAACTTGTGTTAGTTTTGTTATTGTATCCACCTAGTTTTGTATTGTGTTATAGTAATAAAACTTACTAAAGTTGATGTTTTTGTTATTGTGTGTGTAAAAATATTTTTAATATTAAGTAACAATTTTACTTGTTTACCACGCCAGAACTTTCAGTCCTGTGATCCATAAGTACATGTGCCGGTATGTCAAATTTTGCAATCTCAGGCCGAACAGTGGGTCAAATATTGTTGAGGTTACCGGTATGTCAAGGAGAAAGTTTTTGTACTAGACACTCCATCCTCACAATATACCATGTGCATTTAATTTATTATATAATGTGAAATGATGTTGATTTTATGGTAAGGACTAGAAAATTTATGTGATCTGGATAGAAAACTCAGCAAAGACCTTATTTGAAATTAACACGATGAATAAACTTATACGAATCTGATTAACCTGCCTATATTACTATATATACCATTGATATTTAACATTCCTTTCAACACATGTCTAGGTCATATCCAGACAGTGACTGCTTGTGACAATGCACACTGATGGTCACTTTATATTGCTGTCTCACTGAAATATCACTGCAGATACATTGACATATTTCACTCTTCACTTTACTTATATATTGAATTCAAGCACTTATATATAGCAAAGCCAAGACCGCTTTTCATAATGATACAGTTAACTTATTTATTGACGTCTCACAGTTTTTAACTTATCAAACAAAGCTGTGCTTTTGTAGAAGCGACAACTATTGTTCACTATTATTTCTTTAGGGTTGATGTTAACAGTGGCAACTCGGAGTCCCCTTTCCTCAAGTGTGCTTCACACCAATTTTGGTTAAAATTGGTCCACTGGATTTGGAGAAGTTGGAAATGTTGAAAATCTAGATATGTGCTATACTGACCCTTGAACTTTTACCCTAAAATGTGTATTAACCTATTTTAACCCCAGGATCAGACATTGAACAAACTTATTCTCCATGCCTCATAATTACTTAGTTACTACATATGCATACATTAAGCACTACATCTTCTAGTTCATTAGATTTTTTAGTCCATCTGGTCCAAGGTGGACTTTTCTCATACCATCCTGTCTGCCATCTGTCATAAACTTTCACATATTTGACTTCTCCTAAGCCAATGTACCACTTATAACCAAACTACCAGAG
>JAUMGZ010128101.1:0-17210 GCA_032359645.1 Pododesmus macrochisma
CTACCCTTCAACCTGTCTGACTTGGGTGACCCTACCAGAAACACAAGTTCCCGCCAGCATAGCTCTCCAGGTCATTGTGACGCGCAAACCTCCCTACCGCGATAAGGTGTCTAGCACAGGGAGGCAGGCAGTTTGAAGAAAAGGTTGGTATTGAAAATAAAATTATTCTAAAATATATTTTCATATATAAACTATTAAATGTCAACTTTTTGTTTAAAAGTACCTGAACAATTTGCTACATCGATAGATCCTTCATACAAGGTAATATAGCCAGTGGGACAATCTTTACATGCTGTCTGTCCTGTTTCATCTTGGTAAGTACCAGAACTGCACCATGTACATATATGTTCGCCACCGTCCATCGTGCCAACTGGACATTCCACTAAAATTAAATTGTTAAGATATTATCTGAAAACTTTTTCACTTTATCGAAGTAATAATGCACATTTTATGAGCTCATAAAACGGTTCATAAAAAGTGTGCGTATTTTTTTCTTTTTATATCTAGATAAAGAGAAACAAATTTCATATAATTCCTTATAATATAAATCATAATTGTCACAGAAAGACTACGCAATAACTGAATTGTACAACTAATGAAAATATAACAAAAAAATGTACTAAATTCATTCAACATCCTTAGGGCTTAACAGGAATGTTCATGATGTTCCGTTCTAATGTAGCCCTGGCAACGGCCGACCGTGGGCTGCCTCAGCTATTATGTGACCACAAAATTGGTGTTGGTGTTGTGCATTCATTGAGATTTCTTATATAAGTTCATACTCGTTGGAATAATATCTGTTTTAGAGGAAGTTTTATTATGGAATATGTGGAGAGGCAACGATCACTTTCTGTAGTACCGTCCTGCTCCTGATGTTCGATTATCAACATGTTTGCCGATGTTATTTATCATATCGCATTCTTTGGTACATTATGTTTTTGTTATCGACTGGAATAGATTTTTTTTTGCAATTGAGAAGAATTTAGAAATTTGTTTGCGGAAATTGTAACAACTTTACATTGATAGTTCAACTGTAGGACGTTCAACTATTTTTGTTCATTGAAATATCAAAGTTCAAATCTTTGACTGAATTGCTGATAATTTCGTTAATTATTAAGCAACATTTCTTTAATAATATTTTTTTATTTATTGCCTTAATTCGTCTAACATATACCTATAGAAATTTACATTTGGTGACAAAAGATATTGGTCAATAGTTGAGATAGGTGCATGAGAAGACAAGATGCGGTTGACAAAATATTTGACCGTTTTTCTTTTTTCTATTGGGATCAATTCAATTTATAAATTTGAAGCTTCTACCAATTTCGAACGCTTGTTGAAAACAGATATTAATTTTTTGATTTGTTTAATGTAATGTTATTTAAAGACTCTTATGATGACATATGCTTAATTAATCCGTGGAAAGGGCTGTCATACACCGGAATGATACGAAAACATCGCGGCGGCTGACACATGTGTAGCAATAAAAGCTTACTCAATCGCGAACACCTGGTTTCGCTTCCGGTTAAAATTCGTATTCGCGATATTTCCTTTTTAAGTTAATATATGTATATTTGGTTCTTTTTTCTTTGTGCGTCTAACGTTTTCTGTTTGTTTGCCAATGACTATGAACTGAATGCTTTTAATCATCGTATTGGTTTTTCGTGTTTACTACTTAAATACATATCATAGATATTCAAAATGTTGTAAAAGTAGTCAGACAACGATACGTGGGCGTTACTATGTTCATACCGTTACGTCACTGCTTATGCTGTGCCGTGTGTTTTATTGCCATTGAGTATGGCAAATAAAATAGTTTACCCTTTTAGTCAATATAAATCACGGGGAAAAATTAATATTAAAATTACAACAACTATGTTACATTCAAAAAGCTTTTCATTTAAAACAATGAATTTGCAGATTCAAAAAATAAATTGAACGATAAAGAATAAACCACTTTGTACAATACAATCTAAATAACTTCAAAAAAGAACATAAGTAATGAATAGTAGAATGTTGATGCTCAACTTACGACAAAGTCCAAGACTAGCGAATGATCCATTGGGGCAGTTCAACCCCACGGAGACATTAAAGAATTCGGCTGGTACGCTGTAAGTCTTGCCATTTACAATTAAATCGAACAGAGAAGACGTTCCATTTTCTATTTTCTCTGCTAGATCCTCCAGTTCCATTAGAGAGTCAATGTATTCTTTCAGATTATCACCGACTGCAAAAGCAAATGTAAGCAATTGTGAAAGAAATATTTTCGTAAAAAATGGCAGGCTGACAACAGCGAAGCTCGCTTTAACTATCAAGATTAATATGTTTGTCGTGTAGTCACATATAAGCACTGGTGATTATTTGCAAGATAACTTGTTCACATGCAACTAGTATACGGATATCTCGTAAACGATGTTAGGAATAATTTTGAATATTCATTTGCATATCTAAATTACACACATAGTAGTTAAAACTAAACAATTTCTAAAAATGCTTCATAACCTGTGCCATTTTCTATGTATGCGTCTAGTTCAAGTTCCCCAGTTGGCAGGTAAACATTATAATCAATCTGCACCGTTGTTGACATATATGTAGATCGTCTCTTACGCCTTCGTTGAGCTGAGCAAGTAGGCACAACCGCAGTTGTACACCGGGAACATTTCAAATTGTTAGCAACAGCTTGCATTGCAGCAGTGGCAGCGGGATCACACAGAGAATCGTTATATTTAATTGACACACCCACATGGCCGTTGTCAGGTCTTCTTGTTTCTATAAAATTCATAAAAGTAAATGCTTATATTCACATAATCACAACAAAACCAGAAGAAATAGGATCAACAGAACAAAAGGCATTGACAAACAAACAATAGCTTTCTCAAATCGTAACCACAAGAATGAACTAGCAAACCGAGACGAGCATTTAAAATAACGTTTAAACCAATTAAAACTACAAATAAAGCAGTCTTTTTTTTCTAAACTTGAAAAGAACGACCCTGAGTATGTTGACAAGATATGGTTTAAACTCAACTAACCCAAATAAATATAGAAATAAAGCATACAACTAACAAAAACAGACTCTTAGGAATACACAATGTGTAATTGAAGATCATGTCAAAATACGCTTGAGAACATTATCATGATTTTCTTTATAGTTTGAGTTCTATCATTACATCTTTCGAACAATTATTTCTACAACTAAACACACACACACACACACACACACACACACACTCACACTCACAACAACAATAATAACGACAAAAATCAATAAAACAAAAATCAAAGAAATAGCAGATAAAATTGCTAACTAATCAATAACAAAAACTTTTGCGTACTTACTAACACACGCAGGTACTTCATCGTTCCATGCATAATTAGAAGTCATTCCGCATGTATAATTAGTTACTTCGGGTTCAACCATAAACACGTACCCCGGTTTGCACTTCACTGTACATGTATAGTTACCATCTAAAGTACTATGGCACTTTGGGTCTGTCTTGAACTTGTATAATTTTAATTTATCACAGGCTAAAATAGAATATATACACAACTCATATTTTGCAGTGTTATAAAAAATAAACCTCATATGCTCTAAAAACTAAGTATCCGCCTATTAGGACCAAATGTTTTTTGCCATTCTAGGCTTTACCTCTCACTCGATCGCTTCCAAACTTCTCACCTTTGCTACAAACATAAAATACAAGCTCTATACCAAATTGCAGCGTGATCCTTCATCCCATTTAGATTGTGTCTATATATCCAATACTAAAACATCCTTGATAGTTACATGTATATATACATTTCAGATATTTTGAACAATTTTTTTTTCTAAAGTCTTAAATAGAAAAAAATTAAGAAATGACAAAGGATAGTGCTGACGTTTGGTATTTTATGTTTGTAGCAAAGTTACGAAGTTTGGAAGCAATCGAGTAAGAGGTTACACCTTGAAAGGCAAAGGCATTTGGATATAATAAGTGCATACGGAGTATATTAACGTATGAACACCAAATGATATAAACATTGTTCATATTGAACAAAAACATAATTGTCTGTCTTGAAAATATAATACTTCAAGCTTTGAAACATGCCATCTGAATCTGGAGGCAATGCCAACAGATAAAGAAGCCAGCCGCCATTCAAATCAAATTCCAATGCAGATATTTCAAATTACACGTACAGTAAAGTACAAATAGAATAACTAATTTTATGACATTAACAATTATTCAAGATAGTTAAAATGGATCTTGTTGAATTATTTAACACGTCAAAGTGTGACATAATTCAATCTTAGTACAAATCAACATATTACAAATTAGTTATTACGTCCCCCATTTTCTTTATTGAAGTTATGTCTATGGACTCATAAATACAAAATGTTGATAAATTTAAATTTAAAGGATTTCAAAATGGCCGCCTCAACGTTTCCGAGTTAAAAAAACGCCTTCTACGAAAGAAACTTAAATCAATAGTTAAAGTATCATGTCCGAAGCACGTAACTATGACAGTCGGGTAAAAAATATTTGAAAGTTCAACATAAGTTACAGTTCTAGCAAACTGTATATCTCTTTGATACAATAAATAAAGTTTTTATGGCACTATGTGTGGTTATTTGGTGCGATCGCCTTCAAAAGTGAGACCTTGTCGGGTGCTAGCAGCAATAAACAGCAGCAACCGGTGCGAAGCGCGTCCGCCCAGGACGCAAGGGCGGTAATGTGGTGGTGTCTCTTCGTAGTCGTCGCTCTCGTCCTGACGGGCGGGCCAGCGGTGGCGACCGAGAAGAACGTTCCGAGAAGCGAAAGCAAAAAAAATTCACGTCATAAAAAATCTGACACAATTTCACAGCCATACAAATATACGCAATTCAATGTGTTAGTTACGCACTAATAAAACTATTTTGTGTCTATGTTTGCCGTCATTCTGTTTTATAATAGAAGTTCGTGATGCTTCCATTTTTAGTTAATAAATGTAAATTTTGGATAATTTGTTTGTGTGCGTCCAACGTTGCCCTTTTGTTTGCCAATGTTCATGGACTTACGGCTTAAAAATATCGTCTTTGTTTTTCGAATTTACTACTTTGATATTAAATACACTATTGAGTGGCAAGATAAAGATATTGAAGATTTTCTTTTCTTCATAAATATGAGCGGTAAAATGTCGCCTATTTATACAAAATGTAAAAGTTGTTTGAGTAAACGTTTTTTTTATAATATTGGTTAAAAAGGAACAGCAAAAGTTTGATAATTCTAATGCCAGACGGTGCTGCAATATTAAATGTGATTCGAAATTACATACACGGACATTCCTCAGTGTTACATTGCTGCGTACTGGTACCATCCCCTTCGCAAGGTTTACCGTAGACTGGATCTGGTTCCGGTTGCGTGCATGCCCTATTTCTGGATTGTGCACCTCCTGCACATGTTACAGTACAGTCTGTCCACATTGACCAGTCTGACCATCTACCATGAACTACAGAGTGACATTAGGATTAATTAGAACATATGATTACATTTAAAAAGTAATGAATATTAAAAAGACAATATTCAAAAAGACATAAGTTAATGATATTGAGCATTCACAAAGAAATTAGGGACGCAAATAAACAACAATAAAAATATCAACAACAAGAAATAGGACCAACAGAACTAAAGGTATTGACAAACAAACAAAAGCCTCATAAAAAATTCACCATCAGAACGAATAAGCAAAGTGAGACGAACATTTTAAAATGCATCAAACCAACTAAATTGGTGAGAGGACCTCGCTCTTGACATGAAGCCAAGCTCCAAATCGAACCGTCAAGGAAAAATGTGTTTAGAATGAACAAGACCTCGATAAATCAAAGCGCCGAAGCCAAAGGGGAGGGGAAAAAATTCTAGATGGTAATGAAAGACAAAATCACACACCAACACTATTATAACATAGTCTTGCCAACACTTTAGATATGCGCACAGTCAACATAGGAATTTTAACATATTTCCCAGGACACGTGTTTTGGATAAACCAGTCCTCATTAGCAAAGTTGACGTTATAACAAATATAGAATGTATCATTATCAAAAGACAGATTTACAGACAGACGGACTGACTGACCTACTAACAATAAAAAAGAGTAGAAATGTCGAAAAGACACACAGATGTCGAATACATGTAAATATAAAACTGTATCCTCTACGATACATGTATGATTCGTGACTGGTATTTGGTACGGACCTCGAACAATAGAGGACGTACAGCTCAATCACAGGTTGGCATTCAGTAAGGTTCAGTAATGATGTTAAAGGAATGGACTATATAGAGAGTCAATCAATGACAAATTTTCTGTATAAAACGGTGTCAAAAACACAAAAAGCTCAACGCGGAGAAAAGTTGAACCTCTTTCCCTTCTGTATACGAGCCTAAGTGTATATGTATAAAACAAGAAGAAATAAGATCAACAGAACAAAAGTTATTGACAAACAAACAATAGCTTACTGAACTTAAAAGGCCAGATCATTTCTATTGCTCAGAAAATTTAACATAACATTCACAAATAGGCAATATAAGGAGATTGCGATGAACTGATAGTCAGAAAAGATTCATTCTCCGCTGATAGAATGTAAACGCAAATATTTCTGAATTCTTACATATCTGAACGTTACACTTTGGGGTTAACAATTTATTGTTTAAGCTTTAACGAATGTACAAATACTTTCAGATGATAAGACATATCAAAACGTATGCATAATAAGTTATAATTATATACAATAATTGAGCACAATTAGGACCAAGCATAAGTGAAAATTACGAGAAATCTATTACTTTACTGTTGCATAAACTCAAATCAGAGTACTTACCAATCTTGTCATCGCAATAACTTCCTTTATAGTCGTCCGTGCATGTACATGTGTAGTTCCACTGCAGATTGTGACAAGTGGCGCTGTTGTTACACATATGACTGTCACAATAATCGGGGGCCATCTCACAGTTAAATCCTGTGTATCCACCAAGGCACGTACAGCTATAGTTCCCAAGAAGATCGTGACACACATGAGGCCCACAAGGATTAGTATCACACTCGTTTGTATCTGTTAACGGCACAAATCAAAGAACAAATTGTATAATATAAAACTCAAACTCTCAAATTGTCATCAAACATTACAGTCCTTGTTGACTTTGTGTAAAAAAACTAACCCAAGAAAGATTGACGAAATTTCACCATTTTATCTCGATGATTTGTAGAGGTTTATACTATTTGGATTTACATTTGGTTTCATAATTAAGAGTTGGTGTGATGATTTTAAACTTTTTGAGAACCATAACATTGGAGCTGGGGTGAGATAAGAATAATGAAATGCTTATATCAGGAACTAAAGTTGTATTACAAATGAATCATAGATTATTTAATTTATATTCACTTTGTGATAATATTGATGAAAAACAAATATTACGAGAGCCATATCTTACATGTTTACACATATTTACCATCACATGTGCCCTGTACTGTTGTCTCTATGGCGTTTTTGTTTTTGAAAATGCCCATTGTATAAAGCGAATCATCCAACTTTGAATAACATGTGTGACTTAGCGTCGAAATTTCAGTAGCGTTTAACGTTCTGTTTAACACCAAAAATCCAGAGATCCTACATCCTATCAAAAGAAGGTTACTTTACTGATAACAACTCCTTATTTAAATCACAAACAATGACCAATAGCATAAAGTGTAAAGCAGTGTATCAGATATTTTCTATGATATATGGACTGTCATGCATATTTGATATAATCAAAAGTTTTAATTTCAATTTAGCCGTATACTTCAATTTGACTTAAATTCAATATCAAAGGAATACGGGGCGCGCACAGAAACAATGAATAAATAAATATATAAATAGAAAATGAATGCAAATAAATAAATCAATAAAAAATCAATAACAATAAATAAATATATAATGGGATCAATCAATCAATTAATAAAACAATTAATCAATTACTCAATTAATAATTTAAAAATATCAAAATTAAAAATCAGAACTAATCCGATGTAAACACACCACCTGGTTTCGTGCTGGGTGCCCGTCCTAGGTCGGTCTGCATGGATTGCTAGTTTTGTGAATTGTTGTGTTGTCAATTTAATTTATTTCTTTTTGGTGCTTATTTGCCTAATGCAGCTATTGATTGTTTGTCAATGTCTCTCGTTATGTTGATTTCACTCTTTCTGTTTGTTACGAACCCACAAAAGATATGAAATTGTAAAAACATAAAAGTGATACGAGATAGTAAATGCATTACCGCCATTTGTTCCATTATGCTGGTAAAGCTGCAGACTATATCCTTTATAAGAGAACTTTCCAGAGTGAGGATGGTCCTTGTCAATGTATTTCGTTCCATCCATGTAAGCGGTTAAATCGTTAGATTCATATGTAATAAGGTGATGATGCCATTTCCCATTCATTGAATCATTCTGGAGTAGCTCTTTTTCACTAAAACAGCAGCAATTTCATAACAGAATGACAAATGTGAAATATGCAATCATTAACGCTGACACGGTACCTCATTATAAGACAAATATCAATAAGTACATAGATGGAGTACGCTGAAGATATAGATAGTTTACACAGTAGTTATTTCATATAAAAGAGTGCTATGTTATGTCAACCAGAGAAAAAGCATGTTTAATTAGAACATAATAAAGAAAATAGTAAATTATAAATCGAAAAACCAAGACAATATTCTAAGACCGTAAGTCAATGGACATTGGCAAACAATAAGAAAACGTTGGACGCACAACGAAAATGAACCAAATATACATTTATTAACTAAAACGGAAACATCACGAACTTCTATTAAAAAAATAGAAGCGAAACCAGGTGCTCGTGATATGGTAAGCGTTTCCTGCTACACATGTGTCACCAAACGCGATGCATTCTTGTCATTCCGGTGTATGGTAGCCTTTTCCACTGTTTAAAAAGGAGCAAGTGTTACCATAAGAAAAAGTCACAGTTATGGTAACGAAAGAGCAAAGGAGAAAAACCATTATCAGGAGAGGAATAGAAGTAGCAACATCATCATGAAAGCAGAGCGGTAAAGATAGGGCGACGAGGAGAACATCCCCCTTCTGTACCGTGCATTCTACTTGTTATAAAAAATATATTAATAAAATGACAGACACACGGTCTGACTGATTTTGATGGAATGACTGACTTTTGATGGAATTACTGATTGAATAACTAACAATTATTAAAGGGGGTTGCACAAATAGGAAAGCCGTAATGTATATCAGTCAAGCACATACATTTAGAATACAGGCAAGTATGAAGCCAAATTAATGACTGGTAGAAACTCAAACTATGACGTAAGAAAACTCAAACTATGACGTAGGGATAATGCCTGTAATTATATCAGTAACAGACTTGTCAAATCCCCCACTGTATCATGATGGCGGTCATAAAACGTCATGAAAGCCAACCAAAGACTGTTTTTGTTTGTTTGTTAAATTAAATCTTTCAAAAGACAAAAGACCAAAGGAGAAAACAAAAAAGTTACGAAAGAAAGAGAAGTGGCGACAGGATCGGAAAACGAAAGTAATAGAGATAGTTCAGAAAGAAGGATGAATCTAGTGTATAACCCTGCCTCAAAAGCTTGGATGTCAGCAGCAAACCTCTAGTGACAAAGTCGTGGTAGTGAGAACACGCTTTTAAATAACGAATTAGCTGTGACACATAAACTCTATATGCAGGTGAAAAGGGTATTTTGCTATCTAAGAATGGGAAGTTGACAATGGGAAAACTAAAGTCGTCACGTTTGTCATAAAGGTAAGTGGAAAAGGTAAAATTTGTGTCGATTTTTAGTAGGAGGTCTAAGTATAAGGAACTGAGTAGCTTTTGCCTCATATGAATACATTAATAGGTCCGCTACTACCGGAGCGCAAATAGTCCTCATGGGAATTCCAATAGTCTGCTGGAAAACCTGGCCTCCAAATTCAACAAATATGTTGTTGATAAAAAAATTCAGCATACTAACAACATCGTTTTCAGTGTATTTTTGTTTTGCGTCCGGACCGCCTTTGACAAAGTTTGCAGTCGTGCATTTAACTATAATTTTGTTTATACCTGCGATTGCCTGTTTCACCCATACAAATATGACATACTAGATCTTTGAGTCTAGATTTTAGCTTAGCGTGCGGTATGGTAGTGTGGAGAAGTCGTATGTTTTGATGGATGATATGGATGATAGCGATTGTGATCTTAAATTCTCAATGAGGTCTTTTGAGTTTTGGAGTATCTACATCTGATTCACCCCACTACGTAATATGTGACATCGCAATATGACTGCAGACCACCTCTAATTTTTTTGAGTATTAGCGTAAGAACCTTGGAAAGAGGTTTGGTAGAGCACTTTGAAGACCCAGCAACAAACCTTTGTCTGTATGGATTTTTGTGTAGTTGTGGAATCCAGTACAGAGCAAGAAGATCAAAATTCACATCCTTTAACATTATGCCAAAGGAAGTAACAACATATTTATGAGTAGCCAACATCTCATTTTTGCTCAATATTGTGTGTATGTGCCTCATCCAAGCTATGTTCCTAAGACAAACATTCAAAAGAACAAGGACATATGTGAACAATCATTTACCTATACAACTCAAACATTGGTGCTGTCGATAATGTCAAGTTCATAACCAATATACTGTCGTTCTTGAGGTACAGCGAATGCGTATTGTTGGTGCCTTTCGGACAGAAATACCAAAATGATATAGAAACTTCGTCAATATCGTCAATGGTTGAAAACAGTGTAGTTAAGCTGTCTGGAGTATTCAAAACAGCATCGAAATCTGCAACAAGAATAAAAGAAAGGAAACGCCACTTATTAAAACAAAAGGACACTTAACTATGAATAACACATCGGTATGAAGATCAATGTTACATGTATTACATTAAAACAAAACTTAGCAATACGTGATGAACTAATATGTGTAATTGATTAATAATAAACCGAAAGTTTAATTTTGCGTTCTACTGAACACATATAAGAATCAGTTCAACGCTCAAGCGGAGGAATGAGTAGAAACAAAACAAAACAAAGGCGCTAGAGGTACATTGAAAAGGAGCACGAAAACGAAAAGAAATCTTAATAATGGCAGGAAGTCTGACTAAACACGGTCATGATCATTCAACACAAATCCGGACATTGTTAAATCAGTTACGAAGGCTTCTCAAGTACTTTAAAAAATATAATAACAGAAGAAAAAAAAATAACAACAAAGGATATTTATAAGCAAAACAATAGTATCACGGAAACGTCAAGATCAGAATAAACCTGCTGACCGAAAGTGACATTTAAACAGGATGCAATACCACTCAATACAATTAACGGCGCTGTTATCGATGGTCAATAAATATTCAAAACGAGTTTGCTGGTTACAAATATTAAGGTTACAACACGATTACTGAACATTAGTTTATGCATGATTTAAACGTATACCTCATATATAGTTGAGTGTGAAAATCGATTTCGCAAACCAAAGGATATTCCGCACAATTTATGAGCAATGAAATCAACTTAATTTAAGAAATATAAGCAAGACATTAAGATTTATATTTGTATTTATTGTGGAATTCAGTATCCATATGCGTCGTGAGAAAATTAAAACAAGAAGTATAACTGAATATATAAAAAAGTGAGCTAAAAAGGTCAAATCAAAATTCAGAATAACGAAATTACTTAAACGTTGTGTACATGTTCGTATAATATACACAGTATTATTTAAGTTTCAATTAAAACAATTTTGAATATAAAGTTTATAACTTTATTTGTACATGTACGTACCCTGACAGGAATCAGGAGACTGTGATCCCTCCGTTTGAGTTGTGTATGGATCCTTACAGGCAGTACACAATTTACTGTAAGTATAGTTTGTGTAGGTGCCAATTGCACATTTTGAACACGGTACTACTCCGGTTGTAGAATACTGCCCAAGTGGGCATATCTCTGTTAAAAGGAAGAAATTAACTGATGCAATAAACAATGTTTAATATATTACAAAATAACAATGACATCTGAAATACAAATCTATATATAGATGTGCTATAAAAGCTTGTAGCTTTTGAATTGAAGTTCATGATGTTTTTGTTGTTGTTGAATAATTGTATTTTTGTTATGAGTTTTGATTATCGTCATGGTTGTCTGCGTGTACTACTATATCAGTTAAGTAAACAAAACCACATTGAGGACATGGAAGAGGAATTGATGTGTTCTGTGTAGCATAATGGTGATTCACATGACACGTAGAAGAAATAGAGAAAAGATTAGGTAGTAAATATAGAGAAGTTACCGTTATCACATATCAGTTGCCCGCAGAGAGAAGGGAACTTAATATTAAAATATTACAATTGATTTCTTCGACATTAAAATGTACGAGCTGTGATGCAATGTGAAGTGCTTAATACGAATTGAACTTTAAAACGTCTTTGTTATATCAAATATTGGGTTAAATCTGTAGGAGACGGAATTGGCGCGTGGTATTACAGTTTCTGTATGTATATATAATGTACAAACACCAATTTAAGATTGATTAACAATTTGTTACAACGAGCCAGCCACCAAAACCTTTAATAACAAAGGCATAAAAACAGGAAAAAACAATTCCATTATTGCCTGCCCTTCGTGTTGCCATTACACATTGTTTGCTTTTGAAGGCCCTGGACTTTAGGCAGGTGTCGCTTTGCAGAAGACTAACTTCTTTTTTTCTCCATTAAAGGTGTGTTTGTATATTTTGTTTAGCGTCCCTTTAACTCATGTATAGGTCATATCGAGATGGTGGCTGCTGCGACAGTGCACATTTAAGGAGACTTCATAGTGTTGTCTCACTGAAATATCACGCCGCAGACACATTGACATGATACTTCAACCGGTCACATCATCTTGACACCGAGCCAACCAGGCCTCCTTCTACTAAGAAATGATGGGCGCTTAGCAGGGAGCGATATTTTAAATCTAAGATTTTGACCCGACCGGGATTCGATCCCACAACCGTGTATTCTAGTACCAGTCTACCAGCACGAAGAGAGCGTCCTAACCACTGGGCCACCGTGCTGGTCTGCCATGAAATGAAAAGCACATGTATGGTAATAAGATAAAATATATATGCCGGTGATAAAGGGTGTGTAGCATTCTTGTTTTTACCTTTACAGTATGTTTCATTCTTTGCCCCAATTGATTCTGTTGAAAAGTCTTCTGGACATGGTTCACATACCAGTTGATGAGAATCGTTCTGATAACTTCCAACTGGACATTTTGTACATGCTTTGGTTACATTGTTGAAATATGAACCCGTCGGACATCCCTCTGTCCGTTGAAAAACAAATCGGCCATAAAAGTGCAAAAACAATAACGCTAATATGAATACACAATTGCAAGACAGCAATTTTATGTGTAACTCACGAATAACAAACTAAAAACTGAAACATGGCAATAATAAATATAATATTTATATGATGAAAGAATCAATACTCTGTGTAAGAGATTCCCGTCCAGAATTCCAGGTCTAGCTACGAAGCAGCCATCAACAATGGTCGCTTAAGACAAAATGAATTTATGATTTTAAAATAGACAAGACCTCCATGAATCAAGTAGGGGTTGGTTAGTACGACACATTTCCAAATGAAGGTTAAACGGAATTGAGTGTTGCAAGTCCAGTGTTTTTATATTTACAATTGAGAGCGGTACAGAAATAAATTGTATTATTATCGAGTAACAAACAATTTTGAAATGTCAAAGTTTGTTCTGCCTGACCGCCAAATAGGTTTCTTTACAGATAGCTAATTTTCGAAATTGCAAGGCTTTAAAAAAATAGTTAATTTAAAAACCAAGACGATATTCTAAGATCTTAAGTCTTAGGGTTCTCATAGGGATCATATGTTTAATGATGCAAATGTAGCTGTCGTATAGTGATCTAGTTTTTTAGGCAGCTAAGGAAATATGCCTTGCTATGGCTAACTGACAACTCTAAGTAAGAGTTGTGAAGACGTCAGTTAATAACAGATGATAAGTAATTCAACCGTACAATTAACTAAAGATACTTACGACAGTAACTCATATATCGGTCGTATACATAAGTCTCTGAAGGTTTGCATGTGGCTGACGGATACGGGGGATATCCAACCGATGTACAGTTAATGGAAGGAACATTCAGTTTTCCACTCTTGCAATCAGAGTCTATGTCTTTCACAGCATTAAGGATTCCATTTTCATTGTCGAGTGTTTCTTGTACAGGATCATCTGACGTATGATCCCAACCTCTTGACAATTTCATGTCTATTGTAATTTTGCCTGTGCTACGCTTTTTTCTCCTGAAGGTCGAGCCGCAATTGACGATAACGTCACTTACAGTGCATGTAGTTGGACAAAGTCCACCCCATCCATCCGCAATTTTCCTCTCTATATATGTAAGGAAATGATTCTTTATCTGCAGCTGGACAGTGGCATCTGAACAATTACCATTGAAATAATTGATTTCCGTTTCTATAGTTGTTCTTACCGGAGTTTCGATCTCTATAATGTTAAACAATAGCTCAATGAAAAACAAATTCAAAGCAAACTCGTGTATGCCGCGAACGTAAAAATATAAGACGTGACGAAACATACTTTTTTTTGCATCATTCAATCGTACTATTTCTGCATTCATGTGTTTTATGTGTTCGTTCTTGTTACTGTTGCTGTGTTCCTTCCCATATTTTTTTCTTTTTTGACCCTTTGTCATGGTTTGAGTGGAGAAATCTAGTAGTGATTCGTGTCTTCATGCATGAAAAAGATTACCATAAACCTATCTGACACGGAAAAACGCGGCGGGTTTTACATGTGTAGTACGAAACGCTTACTTCTTCATAGACACCTGGTTTTTGCTTCTATTTTTTTAAAAGAATGTCTGAGGTTTCCTGTATGATTCACTTATAAATATATCTGCTTGAAAATGATGCACATCTCCTCGTAATCGATTGCTATTGTGATATCGCACTGAAAAAGAATACCATAAATACATTTACCATATAGCCCAAAAGCCTAATTCTTGCAATGATGCTGTTAATGGCAAACACTTAACAAGGAATTCAACCGTTTACTAAGCTTTCCAACTTATCATCTGCCACGTAGTTTGAAAATGCTCGTTATGCTCGTTATTTAAAAAGTCTCACTCCCAAAACCTGCATATTTGCACCAAAATGAAGTCAATCAAAACTAATAGTTGCATAATCGTATTTACTTGAACAATCACTGATTTCATGGCTCCATTCTCCTTGGTTATTGCATACATAAAATTGGCCTGGAGTAACTCCTCTCGGAAATCCATATTTGATATTGCATGAAACCGTGCAGTACTGTGTAGCCCCGACTTTGCGACAACTCAACGCGCCGTTAATAGGTGGATCAAGGACTGGACAGATGTCACCTGAATTAGTTAATGTATTTACAAAACTAAAAGTGTAAATCATTATCTCAATACCTTAAATTCTAAGTTGCAGATAAAAAGTATTAAAGTTAGGAAAAACAAAATTTAAGTCAGTTTGTTCTGACAACTATTAAGAAAGATTTAAAAATAAGAAACGGAATGCCATTAAATGTGTATTTGGTGTAACATTTAAATTACGCCCAAATATCTAATAAGAAATATTAAGGTAATGAAAAATGACTTATGAAAGACATGGTTTAACGATCAATAAGGTATTTACATAAGTAAGAAATAATTAACTGTATTTACGAATTATTGATGTGTGCTCTTTGTTTTAAGAAAGACTTATTCCACGCATCATTGCACTCAACGCTATATAAATGCACGTGTATGCCACGCAAGAGAAAATATGGCACAGCATAAAATAAAATAATAAAATATTACTTTATGCACTGAAAGCAAAGACTTTATTTCCTTCCGAAGTGCACACTGCTTACAATCTGACTTAATGTAGGTTGACATGCGTGCTTGAATCAAATCCAAAATATATAGATCTACAAATCCGCCTCGAATGACATTAGATACAACATAATTTGATTTAGGTTCATGAGAATATGTCAACAAGTGAACTCGTAATTTCAAGTATTAGTACCCGCTGTTAACAATATGCACCTCGAAGTGTTTCCTATGTTGTCCGAAATCTAAATTCGAAAATTAAAAAGATTAATAAAGGGTGTTCATATCGTTAAAGTTAGCAGGTCATTTCAAAAATTCAAAAAGACACAATAAGAAACAAATCAAAAAACAATATCGTTTCTAAAGTATTAAAACTACAGAAAGAAAATATTTCAAAGAATCTTACTATTACAATAAGGTTCAGCTCCGCTGCCCCATTCCCATGTTCTCACTGTAGTATACTGGACTTGTTCTTTCTCACAAACTAAGGTATTGTTACCCATAAGTTCATATTTATATTTGCATGACAGATCACACGCAGCTCCGTACGTATACCCATCATTGCATGTATATTGTATGTTCTTGTCAGATAAAGACGGAGGATCACAGGTCAAAACTGAAATTCACATATCATTAATTAGACCTTAGACTCCATTCAAAAAAATGTATGATCAATGAAAAAATAATGTATGTGTTATTCATTCTGTTTTTGAATTATTGGTGTCCTTAATTATATTTAAAGTCAGTTATTGGGTAATATTTTATACTAAAATGAGCCGCGAATTATTTTTACTTCTATAAACGCAAAACTTATCGGTAAATACAACAAATTAAAATTGACAAAAAAGAGAAATGCATTTGGAATAAATCAGAGATAATTTTAACGTTTATAAATTAAATACGTGAAGTTTTTTTTTGAAAAGAAGGAAAAGTAGATCAAACAACAAGATACATTTCAAACAACGAGTGTCTAAGGATGGTATGCATGAACTACCAATAATCTAGTAAGACTGTGTAGAAAATGTAACATATGTCCTTAAATATCCACAAGGCGTTTAAAACTAGACCAAGGTTCATCATGAATATGTTAATCTTCCAGCATACATAGCTTCTGATAAACTCGTCCTTATTAGAAAATTCATATTGAATATTTATTCATGGTACTCTAACCCTTTCAGCTTCGTTTTTGTTTTTTTGGTTTGTATTAAGGGCTTATTGTCCGATCAACAGCTAATGTCATTTACGGACGTGGCAGTTTAACTGGTGGAGGAAACCGGAGTACCCGGAGTAAACCACCGACCTGCGGCAAGTCACTGGCAACTTTCTCACACTAGCA
>JAUMGZ010128212.1:0-17209 GCA_032359645.1 Pododesmus macrochisma
TTATACATGAGAAGGGGCTTGACCCCTCAGGGTTCTGAGGGGTGTTGTCATAAGGGGTCACAAAGTGCAAAACCTTCAAAAGACATCACTGAAACGTTTTTTTGATTTTGACCAACCTTTTACAAAAACTTAAGTGATGCCTAGATGGATGATAAGGATCAGAATTCCTATTCAAGACAGGACTGACCCCCAGGGAGCTTTAGGGAGGGGCATACGGGGCCAAGAATGCAAAACCTTCAAAAGACATCTCCTGTGAAACTTAGTTTGATGACGAGGATCAGAATTAAACTCTAATAGAGGTGGGGGAAAGGGAAGGTTCATAAGGGGCAGGGTCATCTCTATATAGATGATAACTCGCGATCGAAAAATATTTGATCAATGTTTGACCTGGATTTCTCAGGTGACCGTTAAGGCCCGATGGACCTCTTGTAGTAAACATAATTTTCATTTTGCGTATGTTTTGATTAATACCTATATTTATATTGTTAGATGGTTAGCCAGTGCTCCCCATTACTGGTATCTTTCAGAGGTCTAGGGGACAATAAAAAAAACCCCAAACACCCCCAAATTGAACATTATTTTTTCTCATAATCAGAATTTGGTTGGAAGTGTCCTACAAGTACAAGACAATTTGTAATACACTCTGTGCTAATTTATATTCCTATCTTTTTTTATAATGTTTCAGCTTATAGAGTACTTTACGGTGTGGAAAAGATTAACTCCGATCCAACCCCAACTTGTCATCTTAGAATACGGCAGAGAGTGTACTGCAACCACAACCAATTGTGTGTGTGTGTGTGTGTGTGTGTGTGTGTTGAATTTTTAGTATATTTACATGTTGTAATATAAGTAGTAGAGATCCTCACTTATACTTGATATTTGATAATGTTTAAATAGGGAAAACATTTGGAAATGGCCATATAGATTATGGGAGATTAAGTAAAGTTACGAAGTTTAAAAATAATCGATTGAGAGTTAAAAATCTAAACTTACGCATACATGTAGACCAGACTAAGGTATACATAATTTAATAGAGGAATGTTCATCCCTTTAAGTGTTAATGGATTTTCAGATTAGGTTTTATAAACAGTATAGCTAAAAAGCCAAAAATAGACTAATCTATAACGATAATATAACAAAATAGAAGGAATGTCACTTACGAAATGTTAGTTTGTGTAATAATTTATAACTTTTAATGAAGAAATGATGTTTACCTTTCTTTACCTTTCGACGTCTTCGTCCTGTACTTGTATACTAAAACGAAACCGGAAGTCATTTGTAGATAACAACAGTGATATCTATGCTTAAAGAGGGGCCACTCTAATTTAGTGTTTATGTTTTTCAAGTTAGGTGTAGACTTGTGATAGTTACCGTGTATGTAATTTACAAACAGCGAACTGAAAATCGATCAACTGTATCGGCTGTATTTGGGGATCACGTATATATTCAAATTCAAATATTATTTTTGTATAAAAGTCACACAAATGAATTGTCACAAAGGCAGAAAATATGACATAAAAACCATTATACTGCATAATTATGTTATGTCGATAATAACGAAGATCTTAGTGCAACATGGTATGAGTATACTGCATAATAATTTTATGTAATAATAATGAAGATCTTAGTGCAAACAGTTTAGAAAGTCAAAAAAAAATTTTTGTATACATTAAAGCTTGGTTCTATAAAAGATAGTTTGTTAAGAATTCAAACCTTTACACAGGTTGTAACATGTGACATTTTGTAACAAAGTGGAGCTCATTTTACACATTAGTACAAAGGACACATCCTTTAGTCTAATGCAATTTTCTTGCGACTCCCTTCTTCGATATATAATTTGTGAGTAATTATTCTAAGTTTAATAAAATCTAGTTCAAACTTGTATTATCATTTGCGACAAGATAATTTTCAAAAGTAAATCTGTCTTTGATTTTTCTGGATATTCTTAATTTGATAAATACCAATTTAAGTTTACTTAAATTATCAAAAATATCAGATTTTTAAAATGAATGCTCTCGTCATCACCTTAGTGACATATTCTTATGGTTACATATGCTTTTTTAACAGTGGAAAGGGTTGCCGTACACCGGAATGACACGGAGGCAGTGCGGCGTGTGACACATGTGTAGCAGGAAACACTTATCATATTGCGAGCACCTGGTTTCGCTTCTAGTTTTTATTAAAAGTTCGTGATATTTCCTTTTAAGTTGATACATGTATATTTGGTTATTTTTACTGTGTGTGTCCCACGTTTTCCTATTGTTTGCCCGTGTCCATAGACTAACAGCTTTAGAATATCGTTTTGGTTTTTCGAATGTTCTACTTTATTTCTATCAGTAACTGTATGCATAATGGCTGATACCAATTCATTGATCGAAAAAGTAAATTGGTTTTCCCAAACATGGAAAAATTAATTTTTTCTTAAAAAAGGTTATCCAATAACAGTTGTCAAGAATAGGGTTGTCCAAAAAAAAAAACCAGTATAACCAAATCCTTTACTTGATATCAAACGTTCATTATAGGCTAAATTAACAGGCAATATATTATCTTTACAAATAACAAGATACCAAACATTTTACATGGTTTTTAGTCTATCTGGATTGTCGGTCCAAAGTAGAATTTTCTCATACAAATCCCATCAGTTCTTTAACTTTTAACTTTTTCGACTTCTTCTCCTAAACCACTGGTCCAATTTCATCCAAACTTGGTAGGAAGTATCCCTAGGGGAGGGAATTCAGATTTGTTCAAATGAAGGGGTTCGACCCCCAAGGGGCCAAAAGGGGGAACATTTGACAAAACTTCAAAAATCTTCTTATAAACCAGAAGGTCTAGAGCCCAATGTTTTGGTATGTAGTAAATTTAAGGCAAGGAGAACATAGTTTGATCAAGGTTTTGACCCTAGGGTCAAATTTAGATTACACATTTTGGGGTCAAAGTTCAACACTATAGTAAATATGTTAACTTTTCACATTTTTGACTTTTGTCCAAAATTACTGACCAATTTCATCCAAACATGATAGAAGTCATCCCTTGGGGAAGGGAGCTCATATTTGTTCAAATAATGGGGCTTGGCCCTCATGGGGCGCTACTATAGGGGTCAAAAGAGGGAAAATTTGACAAAAATTCAAAAATCTTCTCATAAACTAGAAGGCCTTGAGCTTAATGTTTTGGTATGTAGTAATTTCTTTAAGTCATGGAGAAAATAGTTTGTTCAAGGGGTGACCCTGGGGTCAAAAATAGGTTATGCATTTTGGGGACAAAGTTCAACACTATACATTAACTTTTCACATTTTTGACTTCTTTTCCAAAACAGCTTAACCAATTTCATCCAAACTTTGAAGAAGGCATCCCTGGGGAAAGGGGATTTAGATTTTTTCAAATGAAGGGGCTCGGCCCCCAGGGTAGCCACTAGAGGGGCCAAAAGGGGCTTAATGCTTTAATTTGTAGTAACTTTAGGGCATGGAGAACCAACTTTGTTCAAGGCGTGACCCTAAGGGTCAAAAGTATTCAAATGCCAATCCAGATGGATGTTAAAGCCCCATGGGCCTCTTGTTAAGCTTATGGTATCATAGAAGAGGTACTGCTATAGGTTTTAACATGTTTAACTTTATAATACTCTTACCTTAACAGAGATGTTTAGCTAATTGAGAGTTGAGTTTATGGAATTTGTCATAACAATATCACAGTACACAAATGTTACCTTCTATAGAGGGTGATATGTTGTATTGTCACCCCTTCTTGGAAAAAGTGACTACTAATACTAATAAAGAGTCTAAGACTGTATTATTGTATAAATATTATTTGTACAGAATATCACATAGCTCTATACATTTCAACTTAAATTTAAAGTGACATGGCAGAATGTCACACCCTCCTTGACCAATCAAATGCCTAGAAAATGACATGAGGTATACCAATGATAATTCATAAGTTATTTCAAATTATTATGAATTTAGTTATTTCTAAATTGTCTCTTTGGAACAGTCTAATATACATGTTTATAACTAAATAAATGGACCCGAGAGCGAAGAAGCATATTAACTTAAGTCATTTATGGCACCTTAAGATGAAAATTGGAATTGCATGTAAAAAAAATTTTGATTGTCATAATTGAGATATTTTATTCAATTAAATATGATAATTTCATATTATTCATCTAATTTCAGAAACAAATGTTGTATCCAGAATGTGCATAAGAAGAGATGGATACAAAGATGGCTGTAGGTTTATTGAAGCGAGCTCTGGTTTTCATTTTGAATGTTTGTGTAGCACAGATAACTGTAATGGTGGAAAATCAATCTTGCCAAGCCTAATAGTCATAATAATGGCAGTTTTATGTACAATATTTATCTTAAAACAGTGAAACCTACATTGACTTCTATTTACCAGAATCATATGACAACAGAGTATCACTGGAGAAGTATGTAATACAGTCAAACCTGTCTTTAAAGGATTGAGGAAACCAAGAAAAGTGGCCTTTATAGACAAGTGACCTTTAAATACAGATTCCACTTAGTTGAAATAAAAGGAATATAAAAATTCTGGCCTTTAAAGACAGGTGGGTTGTTAAAAAGAGGTGACCTTTAAAGACAGGTGGTTGTTAAAAAGAGGTGGCCTTTAAGGCAGGTTTGACTGTATATTATTAGGTGCAACATCTGTAAAGTTGACGGAGTGACCCAGCCCTAATTAGAGTTATATATACATATTTGGAAAACTCATCAAAATCAAGTTATATTTTGAATACTGAGCTTTGGTAACCTGAAAATTATCTGATACTTATCTTATTTATGATGTCATAAAAGTTTGTAAGATCAGAGTTCAAGGTTAACAAGAACATCTGAAACGGTAAAACAAAAGTACTGAACAATATCCTAAATCAGTAAAAGCAAAATGTTGTTGAAATAAATAAAAATGAACAAAGAGGAAAGAGATTCTTAAGGTGGTGTAAATGCAAAAAATCATATTTCAAATATTATGTTTGCTTGAAACTAAGTTTAAACATACATTGCTATTTTAAGAGATGAATATCATATAGATCAACACTTTAGCAGCTATGTCAAATCTATGTTTATGTAAATATTTCATTATCAAATCATCAAACTCCATCATTGTATATTAACATTTTAGTTTTAAGTATGACTTTCTGATAGGAGATTGAAAGAGCAGTCAATAATTTTTCTCACATGAGTAATGATTGGTGAAATAATTCACAATTAAGCAGTGAATTGTTGTTGAATTAGACTATTTTACAGTAGATTTTATTTTTTGAAAACAACTATGTTGGTTTTAAGAGGTAAAATTATATGTAAGTATTTACCGTAACTGTTGTCTATCAATTTTTACACTGGTAAGTTTTATATGTGAATAAGAAAAGTTTCAAAAATGTTATCATGACAAAAACACAAATCTATATGGTCTTTAACCATCACTTTTGAATACATTTCTTTTGTACACACTTCAATAATCTAAAAAAAAAATCAATGCCATAGTATAAAGTGCTTTTATGTGTACATGTACATGTATCTAAGACTAACTTAATACATATGATATGCACAATGCTGTACAGATTACCTTTCATATAATCATTTATGTTAATTCAGCATTTAATCGGGTTACCCAAGATCATATATGGAACATTGTTCAACATTATTGTAAATATTATTGTAACATTTTACTAAAGAATTCTCGCTGCACATTGGAATTTATACTTGTATAATGTAATGCCATATTGCTGTTTATCTTGCATGAATCACTGATTTTAAATGTCAGACTTGGTTCGAGTCCCACCTTTTAAATACAAAGCCTGATCATAACATCACAAAGATAAAAAGGCTTGTCAGTAATCTTATCATTAAAATCCAGTGACCTTTCCAAACATATCAATTCCATCTTGTAAATAAACACATATCAAATTTTCTATTTTACTTACAAATTCATACTTTTAGTCTTGAATACATTTTAAATTCTGTACATTCCTTCAAAATGTTAAAAGAATTCATTGGTGTAAATAAGTGTATATTATGAATAAATAATTAGAGATGCATGCTGGGATACTAATTAATTCATACATATGCAATATATATTTTTATATGATGAAATAAATTTTCAGATAATCTATAAATTGAAGTTGTTTGTTTTAAAGTTTCTCAGTGAATTGTACTATTGTATGTTTTAAGGTCTCTGTCACGTTGAAGTCATATAGGGACAGTGTTGTCTTGTAAAAGTACATAATTATTCAGATTTCCTTTTATTTCACTGTCTCCTGGAATATATTTAATTTTGTTTGTTGGATTCAAGTAAAACTTGCATGTAATTGGTTCCCAACTGGAAAGGGAGAACACTTTATTCTGGATTGTCCTTTTCCTAGGCCAAGGTCGTCTCTGAATCTGACTGAATGCCCATTCCTGTAGGGGGGTCAGTAAGAAGTTGCATAGCAAATGTATTTAACCAAGTACTCTTATTTCTGGTTATATAACCTATTTGTGTTTAATTAGTTTGCTTATTCTGCCATTGTGTTTTATAAAATCGAGTTTCTCTCTTCAGAATTAACATGATTATAGGTTGCAGAAGAGGTCCAATCGGCTATCTCTTTTTTTTTCCCCTCTCAATTCTCAATTCTTTATAAACCTTAAGATTTTCAGCTTATCAGTACATACATGTATTAAATTCATCATTCAACATATATGTAACATCATAACGGATATACATAGTGCAGAGAAACAGTTGAATAACAAAATAACAAATTAAACAACAATTAAAAGTTAATAGATCTGCGTCAGATGCATTTCTAATTTTTTGTGACTCAATTAAATATTTACTCGGCATCAATATTTCTTTTGTATTCTTAACAGATAGCAATTGGATAAGTTTTAAAACTGATGGTTGCTGCCAATAATATTTTTTTATATATTTGCATCTAAAGCCAAAATATTTTGGACATATAATCAAAACACTCAACTGAGAACATTTATACACAAAACTGAGGCCAATATATACACAATGTAAACTGAGGGCATTCACACTCAACTGAGGACATTTACATACATTGAACACTCAACTGAGGACATTTGCATACATTGTACAATCTACTGAGGCCAATATATACACATGTGCCAAATGAAACATAGTATGACTGGTGACTGACTCAGTCAAATAATTCATGGTGTGGTTATGGTGGTGAAATTGGAATGTTTGTGAACAAACATCCGTTTTACAATGACATAAATGACAACAATAATTAAATCATCATGCAAATAGATATTAAAATGTTTTTAAAACAGAATGTCTAAGCCTACATGTAGGATCCATTTATTTGCGTGAAATTGTTCCACACTATATACAAAGTTGTTTCTATAAGGAAATTTTGTATGGGTCAATAGATACATTGCTTGGCCCGCCTGATTATCTTGCATACCTAACAATTCCTATTTAAACATGTCAATTTTGTTATCTTCAGTGAAGTTCATTTGAATAAGCCTTCCATGACAGCTAGTTCTCCAGATACATTGTACCTTTATTGCAAATATTGTTGAAATTGTATTCAGAACAAAATGTTTATTCTAATAAGAAAGGGCAAACGTTCTGGCAAATCGAAGTCGCAGTGATGTCATTTTAGTATGTGACACCCCCACTCACCATAATGTATAAGTATATCAAATTTGGTCAACCTATGCCAAAGTTGTTGGCAGTTTTGCCGAGGACAAAAACTTTATGAGGCAAAACTGGGGGTGGGGGGGGGGGGTTGACAGTCTGCCACATCATGATAAATTCAAAGTGATGTCATATTGGTATGTGACACTGCCTCACCATGATGCATAAGTTTTGTTAACCTGTCAAAATAGTGTTGAAGTTAGTGGAGAACAAGAGGCCCATTGGGCCTAGATGTGCTTACCCTTTAACATGTATTATTATTATTATTATTATTTATCATAGATTTAACAGTGTTTCTACTGTAAATATTTATTTTGATTTACCTGTAACAATGATTTATCACAATAAACAATGAAAGAATACTGTTCTGGCAAACTTGAAAATAAAGTAGCTGTGTTTTAAAAGAACAGAAAAACACCTTCCTTTACCAGCAGTAAACCAAAAACTGATGAACAGCCCAACCTAAAATATTCTCTCATCCTCCCTTTATCAAAGGTCATTCAGGTCATGTGTTCCATATAAGGTATAGCTGAAGGGATAGAACAAAGAAAAGCCATGACCCATGCTAAAAAGAATGTTGGAAATACCAAACACTTGATAGTGATAATGCAAACTCAGCATATGTATCTTTCATGTTGTATCAACCTGGCCCAAAATGAATCTATATAAGCCTCCATATTCACTGTTTGGGAGACTTATTTAAGAAATGAAAGATTGGAGTAATGACACATTTAATGTAGCACTACGGTACATGCACTATGCTTCATGACCATAAGCATTAACAATTAAATGTGCATTATTTCAGACACTACCATAATGTACTTAAATAAAGGAGTGACACACCATGATAAAACGAGATCAATATTCTGTTGGTGAGTCATACAGGTAGAATTAGAGGTATCAAGGAGGAAGTAACTGCACATTCTGAACAAACAAAACTTACAAACATTTCTCAAAATACCTGGAATCCATAATGACTTAAAATATATAGGACCGAGAAATTTTCTTTAGGCAAAAGAGTTTTCAAGGCAAGAAATAATGTCACGTCATGTAACAAGAGGCATATTGGGCCTTAATATACATCTGGTTTTATAGTTGCATGCATATTATGAATAGATATGAATTTATATGCAAAATTCAAATGTCCCTTTAACCATAAGTGATTAAAAATTTGCATTATATGGAACTGAGTCTATTTCTATTCAATTTAGGAATATAGACTCAGTCAAACCACATAATATCTTGTTTCAATCTGATTAAAATACTGATTTATTGGAGATCGGTATTTTAATCAGATTGTATCTTGTTTCTTCCTACTCTAAGTGTGCTATCTGTGTAAGCTTCAAACCTTCTAGTTCATTGTCAGTGAAAGATTTCTGAAATGTGTAAATTCCCCAGTGGCATCATTTTGGGGCTTAGTCTTAATACTTGAATATATCCGTTTGGTTGTAAATTGGTAGGGAAGTTTATGAGAAATATTAAATGTGAACAAAACAAACAAAGGAGGAGTTATGAGCATGAGGTGCACGACACATTAGCTTTGGTTAGCTAACAAGACTATTGTTGCAGGTAATATGTCATAACCTAATGTTAGTTGACTCAATGAAACACTTGGTAGTTATACACTTTTATCAAAGGTTCATATAAATTCTGCGCCCTTATTCTAGCAAAAATGCTTGAGTTTGTAATCTCAACTTAGACCCCAAAAAGTGTAATCTATTTTTTTACCCCAGGATCTTGCCCTGAACAAACTTGGTTGTCCACACAGAAAGGTTACTACTTGTTGACACATTAAGCTCTAGGTCTTCTAGTTTATTAGAACATTTTGTAAATTTTTACCCCAGGATCATGCCTTGAACAAACTTGGTTGTCCACACGGAAAGGTAACTACTAATTTTGGACACATTAAGCTATAGGTATTTTAGTTTATTAGAAGAACATTTTGTGAAAATTTGTAAAAATGTCTCCATTTTGGCCATCTAAGTTTCAATTGGAGACCGATCCCCATCATTTGAACAAATCTGAATTAATTTTCCTAGGAATACTTCTTATCAAGTTTGGCTGAAATTGGTCCACTGGTTTTGGAGAAGAACTGTAAATGTGAACAAGTATCGAAGGATTGAGTTTGTATAGCAAAGCTTACTTGGTACCTTTGGTCTAGACAGACTAACAAATGGAAAACAAATACACCCCTACATAATGACAGGATAAAAACAAGTTCAGCCAGGAACAACTACAAGATAAGATTGCTACACAGTGACGTTAGGAATGATATAATCAATACTATGCACTACATCTGCATTTCATGTAATAAATTATACCACCAATATAATTACGTGTAGAAGGTTGTCAACGGTTTTTCATTTAAGTGCATTAGATTATTTACATGGACAACAACACTTCAATCGTTTACTGATAAGAAAGCAATATAACTTGGAAACTGACATATTCAAGCAAACCTGCAGTTGTAAACACAAGTACAATAAATCGGTCATATATTTTAAAGTAAAGTATACTGTCAAACGGGGAAGAATATAAAAGGTATAAATAAACACATGCATGTTAGTTAAAGGAAGTATTCAATCTTATCTATTTGTTAAAATTATATATACATATCACACACAGGTTGTATACACATACATATATATTTTACAGCTAAACTGAACTGAAGAAACTAATTGAATTTATGTGTAATTGTCTTTTAAATTTATGTAGTATAAATACATGTTCTATCAAAACAAGAGGCCCATCGGGCCTTAATGTCAATCTGGTTGAAATAGGCCAAAAACTAAATATTTGCATTTGAATACTTTTGACCCTAGGGTCATGCCTTAAACTAACTTGGTTCTCCATGTCCTTAAGTTATTACATACTAAAGCATACAGCACTAGGCCTTCAAGTTTACTAGAAGATTTTTGAAAAGTTGTCAAATTGTTCCCACTTTGGCCCCGAAAAGGCACCCCCTGGAGGGGCCATAACCCTTCATTTGAACAAATCTAAATCCCTTCCCTTAGGGATGCCTTCAACCAAGTCTGGATGAAATTGGTTCAATAGTTTTGGACTAGAAGTCAAAAATATGAAAAGTTAACAAATTTGACATACTGTGTTGAACTTTAACCCAAAAACATGTAGCCAATTTTTGACCTAAGGGTGACGCCTTGAACACACTTGGTTCTCCATGCCATAAAGTTACTTCATACCAATACATTAGGCTCTTGGCCTTCTAAATTATCAGATGATTTTTGAAATTTAACACATTTTCCTCCTTTTGGAGCCCCATCATTGGAACAAATCTGAGTCCTCTTCCCCTAGAGATATTCCCTACCAAGTTCGGAAGAAATAGGTCCAGTGGTTTAGGACAAGAAGTTGAAAATGTAAAAAGTAAACATATTTGCTATATATTATATATATAGTGTTAAACTTTGACCAAAAAATGCATTACCCATTTTTGACCCCAGGGTTCACGCCTTAAACAAACTTGGTTCTCCATGCCAAAACATTAAGCTCTAGGCCTTCTAGTTTATTAAAAGAATTTTTAAGTTTTGTCAATTTGTTCCCCTTTCGCGGTGCCCCCTGGGGGCCAAGCCCCTTTCATTTGAACAAATCTGAATCCCCTTCCCCTGGGGATACTTCCTACCAAGTTTGGATAAAATTGGTCCAGTGGTTTAGGAGAAGAAGTCGAAACTGTGAAAAGTTAACGACGACGGACAACGACAGACAATGGACGACGGACGGGATTTGTATGGGAAAAGTCCACCTTGGACCTTTGGTGCAGATGGACAAATAAAAAAAGACCAAGTCAGTCATTAATAGCATTGAAATCATATGCGATAAAGTTTGCAGTGTCCTATACATCTGTATACCAAATTTTTGTATATTTAAATTTTGACCAATCAGAGGCCATGGCTGCCATCTTGGTTATCAGATGCACAAAAATCATACGCGATTAAGTTCAGTGTTGTGATATATCTGTATACCAAATTTGAACAAATCAGACAATGTTAAAATTTTGACCAATCGGAGGCCATGGCTGCCATCTTGGTTATCAAATCCAAAAAAGTTAAACGCTATCAAGTTTGCATTTTCCAAATTCATCTGCACACCAAATTTGAATGAAATCAGACGTTGAAATTTCGACCAATCAGAGGCCATGGCCGCCATCTTGGTTATCAAATCAAAAAAAGTTATATGCGATCAAGTTCCCTGTGTCCTTATGCATCTGTATACCAAATTTGAACGATATCGGACAATGTTGAAATTTCGACCAATCGTAAGGCAGCTGGTTTTGGTCACGTGAAATTCGTGCTCATCTTTGAAGTATAATGAACACTGTGTGCAAGTTTTATGTCAATCGGGTCGATAGTCTATGAGATTTCCCTTACAGTAGATGCAAATATGAAATTCAAAATGGCCGCCAATCATATATTTTTCGATGAAAATGAAAATTGTTTTACATGCACTATCTCCATACTATATTTCAAGTGTATGCCACATTTCAGGAAGATAGCTTCAATGGTTTTTTTACAAAATCAGTGTCCACAGCTTTCCCTTAATGCCAATATGAATTCAAAATGGCCGCCAATCCTACATTTTTCGACGGAAATAATTTTTTTTTTACGTGCACTCCATACCATACCATACTTAAAGTGTTTGCAAATTTCAAAAATACAGCTTCAACTAGAGCTGTCGCCAGGATAGCTGACTAATACCCCCGCTTCCGCCAAGTTATGATTTTTTGAAAGTTATACTTCAATGAAATAAAAAAAAAAAAAAAAATAAATAAAAATGAAAAAAAAAATTAAAAACACAAAGTTTATAAAGCTAATATTGCTTTTGATGTTACAAATTTATATTGTTTATGTGAATAATAAGCTAGATACTTGTTGTTGCACAGTTAAAAATGTAATTGAATATGCATATCTATATAGAAGTAATACATGTGATAAGCGTGTTTTCAATTATAGACAAAAGGTTAACAGTAATTTTGATTGCTGGGTAAAAGTATACACTTACAGACTATATGTTTGTAAAAGGGTAAAGGTAAATGAAAATAATGTGAATAGTAAACTGAATATTTATTATTGTACATTGAAAAAGAAAATATATGCAATACGAATGAAGTATTGGAATAAAGAGGTACACATGTACAAATGCTATGTGTATAGTATAATTTGTGAATATTATTGCACAGTGAAAAAGAAGAAATATATAATACAAAGGATTATAACACTCTATATCTATCTTTGTAGCTACAACTTTTTAATGTTACAAGTCATGTATGAGGATAAAAGCGAAAATACCAAAAGGTATACAAGTAAATATTATAAGGGTTGTAAAATATATACCTACTACTACCAAACAAAGATAAAGGTAATGGAAATACTTACAACTTCATGCCTGAAAAAAGAATATATACATGTATGCATCAAAAAAATACTCCTTGATTATAGTAGTGTCAGTAAAGGTGTTTCCTGGACAAATATATATAGTAGTACATGTACATTGAAACATAATGTAGGTAATCCAGTATATTTGGAATGGAAAAAATTATATCAAAACAGATCAAGAATCTGTAATCAGATATTAATGTATTATAACATGTACAAGGAAAACAAAGTATATATTTACTATCACTTCAGAAGAATTGTTTTTGTGGAAATATTCGAAGTGTATAAGAATAAGTTTTATGGTTGCAAGATCGGAATGTACAAGTGTGTAAAAAAGTATAATAGGAAAGTGGAAAGTAATATTTTTATTTACTACAGTATGATGAGAAAATGTTTAAGGTACTGGGTACAGATATATTGCAATTTAGGTATCTGTAATTGTAAACTTATAAAAATAGATATACATATTATGCACAAAGACTACATTATCTTATGTAATATAGAAAAGATGAAAATTAGGATACAAAACAAGTATTGGATCAAAATATTTGGTTACAGATTTAGTAAAATTCATATTTTTAACATCTTAAATAAAAAGGAAAATAAGATTACATGTTACATGTATATAGAATTAAGCTACAATAGTCTAAATATATACATATATATCATACTATATGAAAATTGCAAAATAGAAAATAAACGTCAAAATAAAAATAAAATATATTTAAACAAAAAATGAATAGGAGTCAAATACACAATAAAAACATTATACACATATGTTCATTAAATACACAAGGACTTCAAAAAATTGAGAAAAGACAACGCGTAATAGAATGGACTAAACAGCAAAAATGTAATATCTTACTAATGCAAGAAACTCATTTTACAGAAAATATAAAAAATAAACTAGAAAATGAATTTGAAGGGAAACTATATTGCAGTTTTAGTGTAAGTAACTCAAGAGGAGTGGCAATATGGGTTAGACCAAATTTTGAATACAAATTAATAAATGAATATAAAGACGAAGAGGGAAGACTTGTAATAATTAATATAGAAATAAATGAGAGTATATATACCATTGTAAATATATATGCACCTAATAATGAAAAAAATAGAAATATCTTCTTCAAAAATACAAAGGAAAAAATACAAAACAATAGTATAGGTCATGTGCTAATTGGTGGGGACTTCAATGAAATCCTATCCCAGATAGACAGTAAAAAAGTACACAAAACTATGAAAAAGCAAAATAAGCCTGTAAATAGTCTTAAAAAGTTAATAAAGTCTTTGAAATTATCAGACATATGGAGGGAAAAGAATAAAAATAAAATACAATTTACATGGAGAAGAAAAAATCAAACTGAATCAACACGAATAGATTACTTTCTTATAAGTGAAGAAATAAAACTAAACGTGCATTCAACAGATATCAGACCTGCTATTATTAAATGTACAGATCATAATGCTATCTCCTTAAAAATAAATATTAGCAGAGGCAGTAAAGGTAGAGGTTTTTGGAAGCTAAACAAAAGTATGTTAGAAAAAAATGAATATGTACAAATAATAAGGAAATTAATAAAACAATATGAAATGAAAATAAAAAATAGTGCAGAAGTAGGAGTAGTATGGGATAATTTGAAAATTAAAATTCGAGAAAAAACTATAGACTTTTGTAAAAGTGAGGCAAAGAAAAAAAGAAATAAAATTACAAATTTAGAAAAAGAACATCAGTTATTAACAGAAAAGAAAGATGAAAATAATAATGACAGCAGTAATATCTCAGAACAAATCAGTAAAATAGAAAATGATATCGAAAATTTATACTCGAACAAAATAAAAGGGGCACAAATCAGATCAAGGGTGCAATGGATTGAAGAAGGGGAAAAAAACACTTCCTTTTTTCTGAATTTAGAGAAATCAAGGCAAAAGAAAAAAACTATAAATGAATTGTACATAAGTGAGCAAAAAACAACTAAAGATCCAGATTTAATCTTAGAATTAGAATCTAATTACTACAGAAAGTTATACAAAACAACCAATCCAGATCCTACAGAGGTAAATTCTTATTTAGATGATATAAAGTCTATCAATAAAGTGAGCACAGAAGACAGTGATTTATGTGAAGGAAAGGTAACAATTGAAGAGTGTAAGGAAGCTATATTTAAGATGAAATTAAATAGGTCACCAGGACTAGACGGCATCACAGTAGAATTCTATAGGAAATTCTGGGACGATTTAAAAAATATAATTGTGCAAGTCTATAATTACAACTTCCAAAAAAAACAATTAACAAATTCTCAAAAATTGGGGGTAATATCACTTATTTACAAAAAAAATGATCATCTCTCTTTAGACAACTACAGACCTATTACACTTCTAAATATTGATACAAAATTATTAGCATACACATTGGCACAAAGACTAAAACAAGTATTACCTAAAATAATTCATTCCGATCAAAAAGGCTATGTCAAAAATAGATACATTGGGTTTAACATTAGACAAATACAAGATATAATAGACTATTCAGAAAAATTTAATGTAAATGGGGCAATACTTTTTCTCGACTTTTCAAAAGCTTTTGATTCACTAGAATGGATATTTATGATGAAAACATTAGATAAATTTGGCTTTAAGGGGGACTTTTTAAATTGGGTTAAAACAATGTATAATGGTATTAAAGGGTGTATAAGTAATAACGGGTGGATATCGAGCCCATTTAGTATAGAACGCGGGATCAGACAGGGGTGCCCCCTATCAGCTCTGATTTTCGTAATTGCAGTTGAAGTACTAGCAACAAAGATAAGAGAAGATGGGAAGATAAAGGGATTTCAAATAAAGCTAGATTCGAAAACATGTAGTATAAAAATTTGTCAATTAGCTGATGACACAACTCTATTTCTGCAATCAAAAGAAGAAATTAGAATTGCGTTAAATACAATAGAAACTTTTGGAACATTTTCAGGACTAAAACTAAACAGAAATAAGACAGAGGGGATATGGTTAGGGAAAATGAAACACAGTAGGGACAAATACGAAAATATTAAATGGTCAGATACACCAGTTAAGTGTTTAGGAATATATTTTGGTTATAATTATGCAGAGTGTCAAAAACTTAATATTGAGAAACAAATCAATAAATGTGAAAAAGTAATAGCAAATTGGAATAAAAGAAACATAACAATGTTGGGAAAAATCACAGTGATAAAATCATTGATAATACCTAACATCACATATTTAGCATCAAATGTGATAATTCCTAAGAATTATATTTCAAAACTAAATTCAATGATACATAACTTTATTTGGAATGGGAAAAAAGATAAAATCAAAAGAACTGTCTTATCTCAAGGAAACACAGAAGGAGGGTTAAACATGACAGATATAGAATCTTACATAAAGGCAATACAAATAAAGTTCATAACAAAACTATGTCGAGACAAACACTCAAATTGGACTGTAATACCAAGATTCATATTTAATAAATTTGGTAAAGATTTTCTGATTTTCAAAATGAATTTAGAAAATATAAAAGATTTAGATAAAAATATGATAGATAAATGTCCATTATTTTATCAAGAGTTAATCAAAACATGGATATCTGTGAATAAAAGAGAGTATGAAAATACACCAAGTAATTTTACTCGTATAAGAAAACAAATAATATGGGGTAATAAATATATTAAGCTAAATAGAAAGTGTTTGTTGTATAAGAATTGGATAAATAGTAATATAATGTTTATAAATGATATATTAGATGAAAAAGGAAAAATTACATGGGATAGCATTAGAAATAAGTTAAAATGTAAACAAAATTGGATCGCAGAATTTAGTAATGTAATAAAAGCTATACCTAAAGAATGGGTACAAATTCTTGAAACAGATCAATCTTACAATACACAAGTATTTCCAAAAATAGATCATATAAACCTATTCAAAATTAACATTATAGATACAGAGTTAAAAAGTAAAGAAATTTATAAAATGATCTTAGATAAAAAAAGAAAAAATACTCCAGTTGGAGTCCTAACATGGAAAACAAAATTTGAAAATAATAACAATATAATTACGGATAGCAAAAGCACATTTAGATTCATATTTCAGTATCTGGAAGATAACAAGCTTAAAATGTTTAAATGGAAACTATTGCATTATATATTACCAAGTGGGGA
>JAUMGZ010128323.1:0-17209 GCA_032359645.1 Pododesmus macrochisma
GTAAATCCTCAGTCACTACAGCCTGGAAAAATAGGTGGTTTATTAATATTGAAATATCTATTTTAGAAATTTGTGAATAGTTAGGTCATAACAAATTGAAATCCTCGTTATGATTGAAGAAAAATTAGCAAAATTTATTTCAAAGGGGTGAACAATTTAAACACATTAAGTTCTAAACACCAATTAAAGGTTTTGTTTAAAAGTGTTCTTTTATGCATGTTTGTGCATAGGGTTAGGAAGGAAATAAACAAGATATTTATTTTGGAAATTTTCAGAACAGAAAAATAGTGACAAAAGTGAATGACTAAGGGGAAGCATGGACAATAGAGTAAATATAGCAGCACTTACCTAATCTTTGTTGTGGCTTTTATTCTGTCTATTTGTACACAACAGTTTACTAGTACTAGCAATATTTCCTTATTTTCTGCCAGAGTTTGCTTAATGCCAAATTATGATCAATATTCTTCAATTTCTTGATTCTTGATGAAACAAATTAAACACATTTTGTGAGAAAATACAGAAAATTTCTTTTTTTAAACATCGAAAAATTGTTATGTAGATTTAACATCAAACGATGACACAAAATTTAAGAAGAATGACATTGATCTGAGATAAGAGTGTTTGACCGTTGTTTTATTTTGCTGCTGGCATAAGTAAATATCATCAGCACTGTACATTATTAATGTGTCTTCACTATTGTGAGATAATAATACCTAGTATGAAAACATATTTTGATCTTTTAATATTAGAATCATTTGGATTTTCACTAACCAGAATATTTTGATCTAGCATCTGGCTGGATTGAATAAGAAAAGAGTGATGTCCCCTTATTTTAATGCTTTTTGATTTACATAAAGCATTTCTTTTGAGTTGATCAACATAAATTTATGCAAAAGTTACCCATGAATATACATCACTAATGATTTAAAAACTTTAAAGGTCAAAGTCATAGTTACTTATTTGCTGTGTTAATGTTTGGAATATGGTCAAAAGTTTTAGAAGAAATCAACAGCATATTTGCATAATTTAGTTTATACATGTATTATGCTTGTGAAACTTAGTTATAGAGCAAGCATATCCTTGGTTGAAAGGATAAAAGGTGTTTATCAGGGCATATTTAAAAATGGTAAGAATGAATAGTTTTGAGAACAAAAAGTGTATATTATACAAATAACAATGCATGCCCTGTAGAACACACAAGTTCATTTAAGTTTGCATACTGTAAACATACTTTTATTAGCGCAGTCATATTTTAGCACTACAGCCTATGTAAGACACATTTGTGCAATCATAAATTAGCGTATGTAAGCCTACATGAATATTTTACATCTAGATGCTAAATTTTAGCGCTGTACATGAATAAGCGCTTTAATGTCGGCGCGAAAAGCGCTAAAATAAGAATACCCCTAAAATTTGTACGTTTACAGTATCTTGTAACTTCTGTTACAGTATTACCCTGTAGTGTCAATAAAGACTTCTGTTGTTACAGTATTACCCTGTAGTATCAATAAAGACTTCAGTTGTTACAGTATTACCCTTAAGTGTCTATAAACACTTCTGTTGTTACTGTTACAGTATTACCCTGTAGTGTTAATAAAGACTTCAGTTATTACAGTATTACCCTGTAGTGTCTATAAACACTTCTGTTGTAACAGTATTACCCTTAAGTGTCTATAGACACTTCTGTTGTTACTGTTACAGTATTACCCTGTAGTGTCTATAAACACTTCTGTTGTTACTGTTACAGTATTACCCTGTAGTGTCTATAAATACTTCTGTTGTTATACTCATAATATTACTGTTGACTTGTCCTTGAAGTTTAGGTTTACATGCTTCCTCTGTTAGATTAGTTAACGACAGTAGAATGCTCCTTGAAGCTATGATTTACACATCTTTAAAATGTGTCAATGACAGAAGATGTCTCCTTGAAGCTATAATTTGCACACTTCCCCTGTTAGATTTGTTCAAGTAGATACTAGATGTATTATAATTTTCCCCTAGCTACCTGTAAATAAAAACACATGCATGTAATTTGATCTGGACTGTGTAGAAATGTAAAATATTACAACATTTCATTAGAGTTTTAAAGTTGATACATCTTTCAAACAGATTATGCATCTGCTGTGGAAATGGAAAAAAATATAGAATTTTTTTTAACACTTAATATAGAGTCTACAACACATGACGTTGGTGTGATGTTCAGTGTTGTTGTGTAATGTAAGTTTGCTGTACATATATGTTGTTATGATATCTACTAATCATGAACTTGAATACTTTTTGTTTGAAGAAATCAGTTTCAAGGGATTTATATATGAGATCAAGATATTAGTTTAACAAAACAAAACAAGGTTAATATACAGGATACTCTGTGTCAATCTATTAGTTTGTTGAACTTTGGGGTTAAAATTTTTACCTGTAAATTGATTGTTTCCAAACTTTGTAATTTTGCTAAAGGTACCAAGTGCAGACTTTTCTACCAAGTTTCAATAACCCAATGATCTGTCATCCCATTTAAATTTTGCCAAGTATCCTGTGATAGTAATGTAGCCATTTTCAGATATTTCAGAAAGTTTTTCTCTAAAGGTTTGAATTGGAAAAATCCTGAAATTACATCAGATTACACATTAAATTTGTAGAAAGGTCGTATGTACTTAGTGCATTAATAAAAATTTAGGAAGTTTGCAAAAAAATGATTGAGAAGTAAAAAATGTAAACCTCAATATCTTTACAAACTAATAATTTGGCACAGAGTATAGTTCAAAGTGATAGATTAAGGGTAATATACAGTAACAAGATGTCAAGGTTAATGAGATGTTAAGACTTTTTTAATTGTTTTGGATGATTAACTACTAACTAGAATATTATGTAGTGTTTAGCCGAAAGCTGTATATTTATAAACTGCTTCTTAATATGTTATTTCTAACTGATTTTATTTTATTTTTATTTCAGATAATGCTTGAATGTGCAGATGTGGGCGAAGTAAAAACTATCATAAAAAAACAATGATGCGATACTTATGTCTGCATTTTCCACCTTGACTGAACTCCTGCTTCATAATGTGTAAATATTGAGATGGAAGATGTGAATGTGGTCGCTATGTTCACTATCATCATCAATAATTGTTAAACAAACATGTCATTGAGGATTTGTTTTTGTAGAATTAGTGCAATGTCATAGAAATCCTTCATCACTCAAACTTACTGTGCATCACTGTCATGATTCACATTTAATTCCCAGATAAATAGACACGTTAAAATGTTCATGTTTAATGTATTGATTACTCGTAATGTGTTTATTCTGCCAGTGTTACTGTTATCAATTGGTGATACGTAGATTATGCAGTGAGACTATATCACTGGAGCTTGTTTATCATATTTAATTTTTGACAATTTAAGTTTTATGATTTATTACAAATTGTGAGTAACTGACATTCCATGTATTATCATTAATCGTTTAAAGCTTGCATTCCTAAGACGTTACATATTTGTAAAGCTAGGTTTAATAAATATTTGAGTTAGTAAATAATATTAAGCTTTGTGCAAGCCTTAGCACCGAGTTAGTTTAATGTATGATATTTGAGAATCTCAAATATGTACTTTACAAATAAGGTTGGTGCACTAAGTTACACGTTTACAGTCTGTGTATGAAAAGATCAATGTCTGTTATTTCATCCTGGTTGTCAATGTTTTCCACAATTGAAGTTAACATAAGTTAACATCACATCATCAGTATTGGACTTACCCTGACACAAAAATAGTCGGAGCATTTAGTGTTTGCCTTTTTCTGTCCACCTTTCCATCTGGCGGTAATACTTTTTGTAAGGCTTTTCGATTGTTTACTAGGAATTACATGTTTAAGTTTCAAAGACTTAAAACTTCTTTTCTGGTTTCTCCTTGAAGAGTTCTACACACACAAAAAGTAGGTAAAATTTATATAAAGTGCAATTTAAATCAATAAATCAATTTGTATGTTTGACACCATTTCCAAAGAATTAAAACTCTTACAGACATGAAACTTCATAAGTGTTTTTTCTGAGTACATACAACAGCCTGTTTAAAAAATCATTTCATTTGAAGCCAATAAAAATATTATTCATTTACATGAAACTTGCCTCAGATATAACTTATTTATTAAATCACATTAATAATCAGTGCTATTATGCTGTTTGACAGAGTGCGAAGATTGTCTTTGTATTTATGATAGATGTCAGGTTGTGATATAAATATTATAAAGTATATAAGACAATGGAAGTGTTAATTTTACATACAGCTTTAAGAAGTTGTTGATATAGACTTTCATTCTGATTTCATGTAAGATTACATGAGACACATTTTGTGACAAGATTTCATGTGTTTCTTTACCTGTATTTTGTTGTGTGGTTGTAAATTCTATTTCACATTATGATATAATTATGTGCACAGTATTGTATATAAATCCACATGTTCAAACTTATGATTTAATGTGTCATATAGTCATTAATCAAGGTAGATCTGAGCATGTGCCTTCAACTTTGCCTTACATTAAGGGTTGTCATTTTATTGTTTTTCTGCAAGTATTTTTTCTCCGTCCTTATATTAAAAATTTGTCAGATTTTTTATTTTTTCTTATAGTACATTGTATTTTTTTCCTCCGTCCTTTCAGTGGGAACAACATTTTCAATGTTTACATTTGTTAAGTTCATATAAAAATTATATTTATAATTTTCATTTACGTGTACACATAATTTTACAAAACCGTCCTAACTGAATCAGTGCAGTCTCATCAGCTGCTTACTTTACATTGGTTTACATGATAACAGTGTCTAGATTTTCATATGTTCTAGCAGTATTTTTATACTGTTTGTTTGTTCTAAAAACATAATGCATATTTTAACTGGATTCTTCACAAGAATGTGACATTTGTGTTTTTTTTGAAGACTTTTGTGTTTCTTTTATTAAGCTACTAGTATTATATAAATTATTTTTGTCTATTTCATTTGTTTTGATGTTTGTAATTGATGAACTTGTGGTTCACATTTAAAGCTTAAGATCAAGTCAGTAAACAGAAATGCCAGGTTAATGAGAGATGGCGTGCTAGTGATGATTGTTGATTGAGTTGTCTCTCTTGGAATCATTGATTGTACCTATGTTCTACATAACAATGTCACTACCTGATCACATTTGGGTAATCCTTTTTAATAAAATCTATCTACCCCTGTCGATTTTCTATTAGTCACCAACCAGGGGTGATTGATTCTTTTTCTCACAACTTTAACATTGTTATCATGGCGATAACAAAGCATTGATTTTATGATTTTCCAGACAAAATCCGATGAATTTCCTTCTTTGATCTGCTGTTGCGACATCATATTAATTGTTGAAATTACGTCATATTCGTTATTTTCCCGACGTCATGTCATTGTCTATAATAGCAGCAGCTTATTTCACCCTAGGGTGGAATAGAAAAATCTCTGACTGTTAAAAAATAGGAAAACTCTATCACAGGTGTGAGAAAAGAATATATGTTTATGTTCACTTAATTTGTAATCACAGATATGTATGTGCAAGAAAATTTTAAATGTATAATATAGTGAATTTAATGATAATTTACAGCAATGTAGAATTTTTTTAAATACATAAGATAATTAAAAAATCAAATCAAATATGTGTTTGTTTGATGTTCCTGTACACAAGTATATAGACACTTCCAATGGGCATCCAAGTCTTCATCTGAATGAGGTTGTAATGATTGTAATTGCTGCTTCTTAGAACAAAAAATTGACATTGAATCTTCATATTTTAAACTCTGTTTGTAAAAGTTTGAATGAATGAATATTTTTTTTCAATATAATACAATACACTACAATACAGTTAAGTACAATACAATATAAAACTATATATTATACTTTGCAATTTTACATTAACTTAATACAACAGTACTACATTACAACACAATACATATACAATACATTTCATAACTTTACATACAATTAAGACAGAAGACATTCTTACATGCTATATTTCACTCTCAATGTTTTACAGTACATTTCTCACGACAGAAATACAGTTATCAATCTCTATATTGGCATCTTGAATAATTGAATGAATATTGCATATTTCCATGAAACAAGGCTTCTTGCTGCTTTTCTGAACCCCAGTTTTGTCAGTCTCTTGAAGACTCGCTCACTCAGAATATAATATTAACAAGTGATCTTCACATGTAGAACAAATGTACCCTAATATGAGTTCTAAATAACCATTAAGGGGTTTCCTACAACTCATAATCACTTCTACCAAAAAAAACCCAAAGCAGATGTAGATGAAAAATTGAATCCATCTTTCAAAGATCTTCCTTAATTACCAGATGTTTCAAAAATGAAAATTGTGTCAAATTTACAAAATGACCATCACATAAGATAAGGGAATATTGTATGCCCACAATAAAGTAGTATTTGGCAAATATGACATGTTGTATGTCATCTTTAAAAGTTTCTGACTCTTGTGTGATATCAATCAAGTCAATGTGTTTGTGCCATGGTATTCCAACGAGATAGCACTATAAAAGTTGTTCAGAAATCACATTTTTGCAAGTAGTCATTGTCCTTAAATGTACTATAATCTTTGGGATGTATAAGTCAAGTCAATGTGTTTGTGCCATGATGTTACAGTGAAACAGCACTATAAAAGTTGTTCAGAATTCACTTTTACAATTATTAGACATTGTCCTTATATGGCTTCAAAATTTAATTAAACCTCAGTAAACAAACCCCCATGAACAGAACACGATAATGACAAAGAAGCTTGTACATTGAAATTAACAGACTTGAAAAGTATGTCACTGTGACCTTTATTTTCAGCTACACTGACTTTGGCCTAGATTTGAGAAGTACACTCTATTTCTAAGGAGCTTTCATGGTTGAGCACATTTTTAGTAGTACACATGTACTACATTTTCATATTAAAATAAAGTAGTTGTGACGCACAGTTAATACTCCAATGTCTTTGCTAATCATGCCTTTCAATTTGCGAGGCACGCATATGTTTTACATAAATTCTCTGGTTTTAAATTCTTTTTCCTTTGAACCGAAGGTGATGAAGCTTTGGTATTTCATTTATAGCATTCTTAATATGGAGATAACGGCGGTTTAAATTATGACCCTAGCGCAAGTAATGAAGTTACGTCTAGGTTATAAAAGTTGAGCATTCTTTTGAATAGACTTTGATATTTCAAATGTATTCCTTAAAATCAATGTGCCGCCTTGACTTTTGTTGCACCAGTCAGCAGACTTTTAAATCAGATGGACCTTTTACAGTCCGAAGTATATATATTTTTTAAAATTCAATTGAATCTTAGCCATGATGCTAGACACTCCATGTAGCTTAATTCTGATTTGTTTTAAAAACTTTTTAATTCGGATCACTCAAATTGTATATCATGACACTCAAGTTTATTGAGCAACACCCACGGCCGATCTGATAGGAGCGTGGTCAGTAACGTGGGTTTCCGACGATGATGGATTCGTTGATGATACCCCGCAAATGATTAGTCGAATCTCAATCGTATGGCTAATTAATCAGTTTTATCGTTGACCTTAATCTTTGACCTTCAGCATGTCAGCATCCGCAAGCCCCAGGTAGCTTTTGTGGGATGATAAATGAATAACTGGTTAGTATTATGAACTTCTATTTAGCCATAGCGTATATACATAAAGATATTACAAACTTGAACCAAGAGCCCTATGCACTACCTTGAACTTTCTCATCCACAATTTGGTTACATTCCGTTAAATATCTAAGAAAACATTTTTGTTGAAAGCCTTATCCTTGGCACAACTATATAAGTATAATAAAACAGTAACAGTGTGCACTGTGATATTGACCTTTCCTATTCTGTCTCAAGGCAGCTCTCTTATGTCATTACAAACATCAACACACAGACTGTATACGTCACCTCCAGATTATTTCACGATATCGTGAAAAAAGACCAGAAAAGAAAAACCAAACCAAAGGACAGGAAGAGAAGCAGCGACAGGAACGAGAAATTTAAGAAATAAAATAGTTCAGAAAGAAGGATGAGCCCACGCAATGGCGCTTTCTCCTACTCTTCTATCAAACTTTACATGAGGATATTTGTATTGTGCCAGGGGGTTAAAAATCTCCGTACATGGGACCGTCAGCTAAGCGTTCCCTCCGAAGGATGTGCGGATCTTTGTCTTGTCTCTACCCTTCAACCTGACTTGGGTGACCCTACTAGAAACACAAGTTCCCGTCAGCTTAGCTATGCAGTTCATTGAGCACTGGGAAGAATTCAATATTTATTATCCGCTTAAAATTCACTAGAATGGTTATCGAATATATCTTCTTTGTTATGTTTGTATAATGTGATGCATCTCTATGGCCCTCGGACATTACATATCTTATATTCGCCGATTACTTCGACTCCGTTGCTTAAAAAGTATTGTTCAAAGACATTGACGCTATACAAAGTAACCCAGTTAAACTAACAATTTGTATCGGGAAGATAAATTGTGTTTATCGTATGAATGGGTTTATTGAAAACAGTTTATAAAGCTTAAATTCAAATCAAAGCTTATTGGATCTTTCTCGAACAACTGTAGTGGAATTTTAACGTGTCGAGTCTGAATAGAATCAAACTGTTCGTGTGAAAGATGTCAACGTTCTACTTAATCTTCTGAAGCAGGTCAAGGTCACCTACTGCAGCACGTGTAGAGGTTACATAGTTAATATTCGCCTACGTTGGGTGGATGCACCTTGATCTCCGATCTATAATAGATGTTTACTTGACAAAAAGCTTTCCGGTGTTTCCAAGTGGGCGTAACAGATTTGGCGACAGAAAGTAAACAGATTTATAAAAAATATTCTTTAATAACAGCAAACTCACTTTCAATGACAATGCTATGCATTTATAAAAATGTTTTACGATTGTGGTGAAGCATTATGAAGATGAATTGATGTTAAAATGAATTAGACAATAATGATACATGAACATCGCAATTAAAAGTCTTTATATATTCAATTTGTACTTGTACATCGTCTATGATTTGTCAAGTTTATTCATAATTAAATATACATTGTGAAAAGGCTTAGCTATAAACCTTTAAACTCAAGATTTGAAAACCTTGTTAAATTTGAGAACTAGTCTGTGTTTGCATTTCTGTTGAATATTGTCCACAATGTTGACGTAATTCAAGTGTGCACTTCTATTACCCGGTCTTTATGATTGCCACACATACATCTAGTTATACATTGTCTGTTGTCTTTTAACCTGTCCATACCATATTCACGAAGATATATAGAAACTCGGGGGGTATTACATGTTTTTATGCACACCCACTAAGTAAATACTGCTTATTGTACGAGGGGAATGGTTTATTTTCAGCATAGTGTCCAATTTTTATCATAGGTCGTTTCTACTGCATAATGTACATATCTGCAGTATTGCTGTTTTGTAACATGTTGAATGGTACATTTACTGTAAGCCTAAATCGATATGCGGTAATGTCGTTTACCCGGTACATTTACTATAAGCCTAAATCGATCGATATGAGGTAATATCGTTTACCGGGTATGTTTACTGTAAGCCTAAATCGATATTCAGTACTGTAGTCACCCGGTACATTTACTGTACGCCTAAATCTATATTCGGTACTGTAGTTTACCCGGTTCATTTACTGTAAGCCTAAATCGAGATATGCGGTAATGCCGTTTACTCATTTACTGTAAGCCTAAATCGAGATATGTGGTACTGTACTTCACCCGAAACATCTACTGTAAGCCTAAATCGAGATATGCGGTACTGTACTTCACCCGAAACATTTACTGTAAGCCTAAATCGAGATATGCGGTAATGTCGTTTACTCATTTACTGTAAGCCTAAATCGATATATGCGGTAATGCCGTTTATCCGGAACTTTGACTAAAAGCCTAAATATATAAACGGTACTGTTATTTCTCTGATACATTCACTGTATGTCTCAATCCATGTGCGGTACTGTCTACCCCGGTAATTTACTATATGTTAACGTCAACTGTATTATTGCCATTGAATCATTTCCACCTCAAAGTTAATTTTAACGTATTTTGCATTGTCATTGCTGTTTTTGCGCGTCAATTCTTTCGTCTATATGCTCAGTCTATCATGTCAATTTTAATTTGCGGTACCGAATTTTTTTCCCGCTCGTTCGGATAATCGTCCGCACCATTATCACCGTACGGTAACATAGATGCTGATTCTAAAGATTCAGATGATCCGTTCATCTGCCAAGGAACGTCAGCCTCAGCAACACTTAAATCAATGAATAAGTCCACGTAATTGTTGTCCACAACTGAGTGTCGTGGCAATAACCGCGCAGTTTCCGGATTGAGTGGTATACCGTTAGTCCGGATAGGATAGTCTATCGGATTAAAGAGTTCATATGACTTGTCTACTACAGACGCTTTCCTGTCTTTTCCTTTGATGTATGCGTCTATGTTGCTTTCTTTCTTGTCACCTTTGTCATTCTTATCACCACCTTTGTCTTGTTTGTCCCCCTTGGCCTTATCGACATTGTCTGCCTCCCCATCTTCTGGTATAGGGTCAAGACTATGTTTTCTGGAATGGTCAAGATGACCATCCTCACTTTCACCCATCTCCGACTTGGCGTCGCTGTCTGCTATCTCTGAACGTTCTTCTTGTTCAAAAATGAGATCACACAGAGGCCAGTTTTGCTTGAATTCGGCAATGATTTCATCAATTTGGCCTTTAAAGCTTAGAGTTTTGAGATTCAGTTTGACTGACTTTCGGGGAAGAATGTTTTTAAGAAGCATTGGCACGAACCCACCTGCTAAGGTGGCTAAAGTCTGATTGGTAGATGAAATCTGATGAGTATTGCCGAACGCCATGACGACAATCATTACAAAGAAAAGAAATATAACAATAATTAGAAACTTCCCGGTAGCCCTTAAAAGGTTAATATAAACCGGACCCGGAGCTCCGTGGATTCTTATATCACAAAGTTGTTTAAAAAAGTTAAGTGGAATTCTAGGAGTATCAAACGAATCAAGAAACAACAACAGATGCCCAATGCGCCACGCTGGATCTTTCTTCTTAAACGAAAGAACAGTTGGGATTTCATCAAGAGTTTCTACTGGTTTCACGGTAAAACCTGCGTTTTCTTGCATACTTGATGGAAGACTAGCTACTTTTTTAAGATCTTCCACCCTGTCCATGACGTCCTCTATGACAGTTTTATTGAAGCTCAGATAACTATCATACACATTGTTGTAACAGTCGTGCATGTACACGATTACTAGTAAGGCCATAGAGACGTACCTTAACGTACTGCCTGCATTCACGATAATGCCCATCATTGTGAATGTGAGGACTTCTACAACAAGCCCGACAGTCTCCACGAACAGTAGCACCATAGCATACATACAGCTTAGACAAAACATACCAACAATAAACTGGACAATAGCACGTCTGATGGCATAACATCTACCAATTCCCCACGTGCACGGAAACACTTTGTCGTCTGCGTCCGATATCACAGCTTCGCTTTTGTGCACGTGCTTATCAATTGAGTTCATTTTCTTCTGTACCTTTTTGACGCGCTTTTTAGTCTTACTTATTGGCCTGATGGGTCTATCGTCATCCTCAGAGTATGATATCTTCCTCCTTGAATGATAAAAGATTCTGTATGATAAGTACACAGTTGGAATGCAATACACGGCAAAAATGAAGAAACATAATGGGGCCGTAAAACAAGCATAGATTGGCCCCAGCACCAATGCTAATATGCCACACTTGCGGAAAGGCCACAAACCAATACGCAGTAATACTTGCAGCACACTTGTCCTCTGAACATTCAGCATATCCTGCAAGGCGCCGCGCACAATTGATTTGAGCTTTTCTCGTACTAATTCATCCGCAAACCCAACAAAGAGTCCCGCAGAAAAGTAAAAAACGTAGGAAGCGATGAACACCCCATGAACCGGAGAAAGATACTGAATGATATTACTTCGGTAAAAGTTAAAACGTTCTTTCAAGTGTAGATCATTCGCTACTTTGGAGCGAAGCATTATTTCTTCTTCTTCAAATTGATAATATATGAAAGTACGAACGTAATATGCGAATGGTATTAGAAACAACAAGAGAACTTTAACAAACAGTTGGACAAACATATGCCACGTGCATTTGTGTTTGATCTGCGGTTCAAGAGAAGCATAAACACTTCTATCACAGCACTCCGTAAACGGATCCAAACTCTTGATCTTACAACGGATTAGGTTATCATAGAATGTTCTTAAAAGTCCAGTCGGTGGTTCATTTTCAGGAATTACGCGTTTTCCTTTCACTTTGATTCTTAATTCTGGAATTTGTATTGGCACAATTTCATCCATTGGACACTCCTCGAGGCTCTTTCTAAACCTTCGCCACTCGGATATGTCCTCAATTGTTAGTCTCTTCTTATAGCGTATTGAAGTATCCGTGCTTTCTGTGATAAATAGTTTCATTTTAAGTTCTTTCTGCAGTTTGACCACATATTCGGACGCTACGTAAGACGCGCTATATATGTGACTTGGTAGCAGTAGTGGACAAAAGAGAAACATTAACACTTTTACCATTGTTATACAGATATACAGCAGTGTTATCCAACTCGTCTCCACCTGATCTGTACATTCGGTGTCACCTTTTACATCCATATGGCAACATTTATTTAGGTATTCTGCATAACCATCACTGTCTCTTATGATTTCATTACAAACGAATACGATCCTCTCCGAATGGCTTTCGATCTCAAGCTCCGTCGTTGTCTTCTTTTGCAGCTGAAAGTCGTCAAGCATTAGCTGTCGGATTTTGGATGCTCTGTCTGCGCCGCTGAGACTTTGAAAGCAGCCGTAAGGAGTGTCCTTGAGACTCACGTTGTACGATTCCACTCCTATCGTTAGAACCGTCATGGATAACACATCAAAGTTAAAGGACAGCATGAGTAGTGTTCGACCGTGCTGCGTTCTCGTCCTATACCACCTCCATGGCTTGTAGTTCTCGCCCAGGTCCTCATACAGAGGATCATTCGTGTAGTTCCACATTCTAAAGTGGAATTCATTCAACAAGACTCTGTTGTCATCCATGTTCATGTACTTTGAGAACGTATCGTCACCTGGTTTGATTGTACACATGGTGCTATTTGCGCTGCTCGGAAACACGCACATCAACACGCATAGTAAAACCGGAAGTAGGGAAGACATCATGGGAAGCTACTGTTACACCAACGCACAGTTCAAAACCGATATTGTGGATGCCATCATTAGAAATCAGAGTGAGTCACTGTCTGAACACTGTGAATATACAAATTTTACAAAGATTATAAGATTAGCCTTTAAATAAAATAAGTTAATCGTTGTTTATACATTTTGCATAAAGAAGGTAAACATTCAACATAAGATCAAACTTTGCGTACAGTAGGTGAAACTTTTATTATAAGACCGAACTTTGAATAAATAAAAAAGATAAAACGTTGATTATGAGACCAAACTTTGAATAAAATAGGTAAAACATTGATTTCAGACCAAACTTTAAATAAAGTAGGAAAAACATTGATTATAAAACAAAAATTTGAAAAAAGTAGGAAAAGCATTGATTATTTGACCAAATTTTGTATGAAATAGGTAAAACGTTGATAATAAGACCAACCTTTGAGTAAAGTAGGTAAACATTTAGACTTACCTTTGAGTAAAGAAATTAAATCATTAATTATGATACTAACATCTGAGTAAAGTAGGTAAACATTAATTATAAGACCAACCTCTTTAATGTGAATCTTTTTCAAGATCATTTTCGAGAGCCAGTTGTTTTTCTTTTTCTTTCTATTTTACATTTATAAATTTCTAAAGTCAACTAATACATATTTACAGGAATGTGAAGACATATTTTTATATTTCTGGATTAAAAAAGAAAGATATATACCGCCCACATTTTATAAATCTTATGTTGGTCACATATTCATTGCAATAGTACATAAGACTGATAGCGAGCATACCGTCACGATTTTAAAGAATAAAGTTTGTTCCCTTGGTTAATCATGAGAATCGCAGTGAAACATTCTTTTCATGTATCAAATAAATTCAATTTTCAGTGTGCGTTACCCACGGACACTGTTGGGTAAATTGAGTATCAATAAAACTATTTTCGACTTTACATACCAGATGTTTATTTCAATGCAACTATTATTACAGGCGTACGTGTTCACTATACATGTGCACCATCAAATACTATATGGCCAATCATGACCAAACCCAGGGAACTTATTGGCAGATAAACACACGTAATGTGATGGTCATGTGACCTTAATTGACACATCTCATTTGACAAAAGGATATAAAACACAAAACACGAAATAGTAAAAGTAATTTCACACCGTCTTTAATAAATCGCTGAAGCTAAGAATTAACCGTCTTTATTTTCTTTTTAGCGAGCTAGTATGATATCATCTTTGTTGTAAATGGTGATATTTATGAAGGCGTGTTTTATATCTACATTATTATGTATGAGACATCAACACGCTTTGACACAATTTCAAGACACTACGAAACTTTGTCATTGAAAAAGACAAATTGTAAAAATTTCGAGGGGGCAATTTCCTCCCATCACCCGCAGGCTACGCCCGTCTTAAATTCTACCGAACGCCAGATATGCTTATTTGTTTCATTGGGGTTGAACGTCCCTTTGACTCATGTCTAGGTCAACTAAAGATGGTTTCTGCTTGTGACAGTGCGCACTGATGGCGACTTTATTGTGCTGTCTCACTGAAATATCACACCGCAGACACATTGACATGACACTTCACTAGGTCCCATTTTACTGACAACGAGTCAACTAGTCCTCTTCCTACCCAGAAATGCTGAACACTTAGCAGGAAACGAGAAGATAACCTAATTTTAATGGCTTAGGTTTGACGCGGCCCTGACCCGGAATCGAAGTCAATCGCGATGTTTAAGTGCATTTTGCATCTAAGATCATATTCCGAAAAGACAATAACAATGGTCAGGTTCACTTTATTTTTCTGAAGCAGATCATATTAAGATAAGACAAAACTATTCTAAGTTCACTCTACAATTATGAATAAGATTTTGTCGAGAGAAGAAAATCACGGTACTTAAATTCACTCTTCACTGTTGAAAAAGGTGACAGTAAGACAAGATACTCGCGATGTTTAGGTTCACATAAGAACATGCTAATATAAGACAAACACGTGCTTAAGTTCACTCTACACTGTTGAATAAAACATATTACGACAAGACTGTTATGGTGCTTATCTTAACTGTAAAAAATGATCAAACAAAATGGACAAGGTCATTTAAAGACAAACAGTTTTTTTTTGCTTACGTTCACTCTACAGCGCGCGCTGAATAAGATCATATTTAGGTAAGACTATTGTCAATTAAAGAAAAAGCTCTTTTTAATTTTAGCAAATTTACATATTTATATTTGCGAAAGACTTATATTTTAAGTCATAACGATATTCAAATTACACTTAAAACTTGAGAATATACAAACCTGTACACAGTTTTTTCCAGGTCGTTTTAACTACTCCAAACGTTTTAATTCAACATTGAACTGATATCCTTATGATTATTACAGCACACGGATAGTAAAGAAACATACTGTGTCATCATCCATGTACATTTTAATCGCGTGTGTCTAACTCATGTAACTGAAAAGAACTGTTTACTTTCTATGATAACTCGCAGCGCTAGAAATGCTTGATCAGTCAACTATGCTAAAATTTGATAAGAAGCCACATTTAATTTTCGTTACTTTCACTCCGTATTAAATGTATAGGACCCAAACTCTATAAAATCCGTAAACTGTTGAACATTACGATTGAACAAAATAGAAATAATAAAAACATTAGCAGAAACGTACTTACTACTTACATCCCATACCATGCACGGTGACCAGTGTATTTGATCATCTGCAACCCAAAACTAACTTTCTTTATAAATATACAATTATGTAAAAATATTTCAACGATCATCTGTCAAAGTTTATGAACTCTCCGTTTGATGGACGATCTTCCGCGGTGTTACGTCACACGACACACCGGGACACAACTGTGTGGTAATCGTCACTGCTTCATGCTTAAAACTTTCACTTTGAGTAAAATACACAACAAAAATCAAATGTCAGGAATCAAATGATACATAAAGTGTCTGTCATGTCAGTGTTGGTGCTTTATGGGAAAGTAAAAAGCCATCTATATGCATCGTGTGTTTAAATACCTATATGTCAATTTGTTGAAATGCATCGATTTGTTGAAATATATTTTGGCACTTCCAGCTTAGGTATAGTTTCATTGGTTGGTAAATTATTGTTTTGTGATCTTGTGGCTTGTGAAGCTAAGTTTGTGGAAAAAACCAAGACCTTTGAGAATTTTCAAATTTTGTCTGATTGTTGTCATCACATTTATGATAGTAATAAAGTGATGATTGCAAAGGCCACACTTTTTAAAAGTGTTAATACGATGATTGGTAGAGGCAGAATTGTATACGAAACCAGTAGCAAATAAGAACTCCCACTCTTTATAGTGCACCAATATGCAGGAAACGTGAATTTCAATGGTTGTGTGATGTTCGCCACTAATATGAGCATTCCATGGTAACATGCAGTTCAGTTCTGTATAGAACGTTAGTATGTTGTTCTGGATTTTTACCTTATACGATTTTTCATTTCAGCAATGGCTCTACATTGTCAAGTGCCTGGTAAGTAATCTTGTTGAATTACCAGAAAAACTAGTCCTTGAGAGTTTAAATACTGATAAGAACTGTCAGGAAATCAGGATTTAATGTCGAGCAATGATTTTTGTTTTATTTACATTTGATAATTTATTTCTGTTTATCTTAACCTTTTACAGTGGTACATGTATGATCGTATATCGTGAAGAGTGTAATGCAAATTGTAAGTGGGAAATATGATGGAATTTACAAGAACTGGTTCAACTTGCATGATGTCTGTTTTGATCAGTAAATTTTCATATATTGTCTTCATCAATTCTTTATTTTTGCTTTTATTTTCCATTTCATGTACAATGGCATCAGTAGTTGTTTCACGTTACATTTACATCGGCATTGTGTTTGTTTCACGTTACATTTACATCGGCATTGTCTTTGTTTCACGTTACATGTACAATGACATTAGTGATTGTTTCACGTTACATTTACATCGGCAT
>JAUMGZ010128434.1:0-17208 GCA_032359645.1 Pododesmus macrochisma
GAAACCGGAGTACCCGGAGTAAACCACCGACCTACGGCAAGTCACTGGCAACTTTCTCACACTAGCACGCCCCAGACAGTAATCGAACTAGGAGGTGAAAGGCTCTTATGATTATAAGTCAGCGACTTTAACCACCACCGCGGCCCCGTCTATACATTTACCGATCTTATATTATTAAACTATAAATTACATTTTAAAGGAACAATTTTTACCACCTATGTTATGATTATCATGTACAAGAACCCCAAGCTGTACTCTGGACTTTCAGGACAAGGCCACATGTACTTTATAATAGTTATATCCAAACAGCAATGTATTGGCAACATGGCATTAAGATTATAAGAATGAAAGCTGATTTGTTTTGTGTATTTTGAAGAAACAAGATTTGAAAATTTAATCCTATTGTATGTTAATTTAAGTTCTAGTAGGAATTCAAAGGCTATAAATAGATATTTGTCTCGTTATGCATTCTGTGTCAGATTAGTAAAAGAAAATCCATTTCAAAACAATTGCAGGTACACACACACATCAGGACTCGTGTACTTATGGATTAACTGCACAGGGAGTAATTAATAATCTCATATAATATTATTAAGGAGGTTTAAGTTGAAAGATTTAATTTATTTTATGAATGAATTCATTCTTTGTTACTTAATATATATGTATTCATATGAAGGATGCATTAAATGATTCAATGCTCATTGAATTATCGGGAATAAGAACTAAAAACTTATTACTGCATATTGTGATTATTGTAAATATCAAGTGTTTGCAGCTGTCACATGTCGGTACATAAAGAGATTAGATATGAAGAATTAAGGTGAATTCTAAGTCAGAATGCCGATATTTATTAAGGCTATCCTAAAACCCTTATAATCTTTATATTGCAATAAAACTTTCAATGTCGACCCTTAGTCTGGTTGTTGTTGTTGAAGGTCATACCCAGAAGGTCACACCCACACAGGTACGAGTAGACACACAAAGGTCTTTACGACAACCTTGTGCCGCTGTAATCTCACTAACAGGATTTGAACACTCAGTATTTAAGATTGTTTGTTATAGCTTTGATATTTAATGAAGGTGTTCTTGATTCATATTGAGGTCACCATAGACACGCCTTGTTCACTAGTTATGTATTAAGTTCAATGGCTGATCTACTGTATAAAGAAACTGGCATACCAACCAGTCCCCTCTCCCCCAAACTGTAATAATAATCTAATCTAATTTTTTAATGTTTCATTAACTCCGATTATCCCTTGGACATTAATCTCCTTAGATATTCTCTACTAAATGAGACATTAAGTTTTATATTATTTCCGTAAGAATTAATGTCCCCCATACGATGTATACATGATAAAATTGCTAATCAAGACAACTTAAACAATTTGAGAGCTTATAACCTGGGTCACGACGTGACTGGTGTATAAGGAACTTTACCCCTCATTTATAACATCAGTATAATAAAACACTTTAAGTGTATATTGTTTTTATCCACTAATCCCAGCTAACTCACAAATTCTAAAACAAAATCCATAGTCAGTGAAAGAATAATTAAAGTTGTTGAAATGGAGGGCTAAAAACCTCATTATTTGTCACTAATAGAATTAATTGTTGCTCAATTTCAAAGTTAATAGACTTTGTATCATAGATTATATTTAACTCTTTACGGCTAAACATTTTCCATTAAGACCCATAAACAAATATACTACATATATTGATATAACTGACTCTGTACATGTGACCTGTCGATAATGTCGGTATGACAGCTCTGTAGGCCTCGGTGATATTGACTGACTAAGTGTGTGTGTCGGTGCAGATGTTATGAAATATAGCTGTTGTATACACCATATTGATTACATTGTGTTATTGGTAATGGTAGAACCATTGTATCTGCGTAGCATTGATCTTTTAACTATGAAGAATTGCTTTGTTGTCATGCTTGTGTCTTTGCAACATGATGCTGCAAGCTTAGAAGGCTCCGCTATGACGTAATGGTGATGATTAGTGTCTTGTTACCTAGAAATCCCTCTGTCCACAATGAGAATTACCTGTCAAAGCTAAAAACTCAATCTGTCAGCTTTAATTGAAGAATTTATAAATAAATCTATAAAATGATGATTCAATTAGAATTTTTTTAGAACTGAGAAGTTTCCTCCATCACAAATTTTCTAGGGGTTTGAGAAATTTACTTCACTCTGAAAATAAAATGAAATAAACAGAGTAATAGATCGGCATTAATGAAAAAGCAGGCAACAATTTCTGACAAATATTTCTTATGGTGTTATAACTGTTTTATTATACTTCCAGGTAACCTTCACAAAAAGGAAGTTTGGGTTGATGAAGAAGGCTTATGAATTAAGTGTGCTTTGTGACTGTGAGATTGCACTGATCATTTTTAACAGTGCTAATAAGTTGTTTCAATATGCAAGCACGGATATGGATAAAGTTCTCTTAAAATATACAGAGTATACTGAACCACATGAAAGTCGCACAAACAAAGACATCATAGAGGTAAGATCCTTTAGTTTTGTAGCATCTTGGCAATTTCATCAGGGATAAAAATGAAGTTTCCATTATTTGAAAAAAGACTACTTTATTAAACACCATAACACTGAATAGAGTATCTGGACTGTAGGTCCAAGGTTTTCTTTTCCAATAGAAGTGCTATCCAACATTAACTTTTCAAATTTCAACCAAACTTGGTAGGAAACACATCCTTTTGGTAAGGGAGACTCGGTGGGCTGCAATCAGAAGTTGTAATCCATGCTGGTAAATTCCCCTCACATCTGAGTGTTTGTGACGTCAAGAGATTATAGTCCTCTTTACATACTGTGAGATTAAGGATATCAAATATGGCTTAAAACATTGCATAACAATGTTTTTTGATCCAGCATGTAGTGTCTGTAATTAGGTTTTTGGCAGGTTAGCTACAGGTAATTGGGTCAGTACATGGAAACAGGTTAGTCATGACATTTGACCTTTATCATTAATGTATCTTTGACCTAGTGTGGTGATGTTTATCAGCTGATTAAGTTGGGCAGTGATGCAGGTCAACCTTATCAGTTACAGCTGACCGCCTCACACATTCTATACACTGGTTGTGTTTCAGAATGAAGATTTTATGAATAGATAAGATGTTCTTTAACTTTGATCAGCAAGTTTGAATATTTGCAAAGTAAAAATTGAGTCCTTTTAATGAAAATGTTTTTGATGTGTTGATACACATTTAAGGTTATACATACCAGAATTGATCATTTACATGTAATTTAAAGATATGCATTGAGTTTTATTTAATTAACATTGAAATGTTGAGTATCAGCATAATGCTATGATCTGCATGGACATGATATATCAAATAAAACATGTATTAACCACATTTTCACGAGTACTTAAATATTTAGTGTAGGGGAGTATTTTAAAATTACTTTAATTCAAATTCACTTGTTGATATAAACATCTTCATCGGTCTATTAATCATCACATGACTACAGGTATTCGTTTTACCCCTACACATGACTAAATCTTGTCTAGACGATATCATTACATCTGTTAACCATCTCATGTTTATCATATACATTTATTGTCCGTCATTAACTTTATGTAATTTCTGTGTGGTTTTTTTACGCATCTTTTAGTCCGATATTAATAAACATGTGTATGTTATTTTAAATGATGTAGCTCCGAGCTCTTCAATGGTTTGTCTGTTTTGTAGATGGAGAAAGTTTGACGTATTGGGTGCATAGATATAAATTGAAATCATGTTTACATCAAAAAGTTTTAAATCATGTCAGATGTGCATGTAGAATACATACTTAAAACTTGATTAATTCTAAAGAGAAAAAGAAACCTTTCACAGGAGTTAATCTTTCAGCGAGTATATTAAGAGTTTGGGTCAGGGTCGAGGATAATATTTATGTGCTACAGAGGACGTTTTGTCTGCAGGGTGTCTATCCTGTGTCTTAACGTAAACAATCAAACCACTGTGACTTAATGTGATCAAGCCAATCTGAGTCCTACCTTAGTTAAGGTTGCGTTGGATCTAGGTCTCCACTGCCTCGTATTATAGCCCTGTACAGTTTATCTGTTCAGTGTCTTTACCCATTCCACTGTTGTGGATTAGGGAGGTTTCAGATACTTTAGTAGTAATGATGTATGTTTGACCTAGAATATAACAATATATTGAATATTACTCATTATGAACCATACTTAATAAACACATCCAGCACAGGGTCATTTAGGAGTGGCAGAATACCATACACTGTGTGGCTGCACTTGAACACTGCTTGTTTATTGTCCCCCGCTTTTCTGTTTGTTTATTTCCTATGCAGTGCATCAAAGTTGACGAATCGTATATTACAGTAGTTTTTATACGCCAGCTAATTTTTGAGGAGCATATATTATGCTATCCATCTGTCCTTTTGTGGAGTAAAACTTTTGACCGCAACTAGTCCTACAGGTTTCCACCAAATCTTTCAAGATTTAGGATGTGTGGTGGGAATCACATGAAAATGCTGTATTGTAAAATTGGGATGTTGGGTCAATTGAAACAAGAATAATGGCCATTTTTGACTTATATTGCAGACATATAATGCTCTGCTATGCTGTGATCTTATTAAATTGACATATCATAACTCCTGAACAGCATTGTCTTCAGTGGGATAGCACTATAATATTTCTATCAATGACTCAAAAGCACATTTATTCACATTAAATGTAAGCATTTATACTGTCGACCTCTCTGACACTATATTTCTCTTGGCTGTAAATTTAATACTTTTGTTTACCCTTACGATCTGCATTCTACGTTTAACCCCCAACCGGGAGAGAAAACAAGAATCATTATATAAATCTGTATTAAAACTGTGTACTAATTAAACTAAAGATAAAATTTACCTATTAAAATTATATATCAGTATGAAGAAAATTGTAAGAAATGCTCAATAGTTAGTCATACATCAACATGGACGTCATTGCACATCAGGGGGCAAGTTGGTGAAGTTTCTATTCATTCATCAGGTCTATAATACATGTTCTACTTTTCAACAATTTTTATTGATTCATATAATGCTAGTTGCAGGATGCGCAGTTGCTTTCCTAAACATTGATAATTTGCAAGATGCAAAATGTAATTTGTATATTTTAATTTGATAACTATAACAATGTCTGTATATTTATAACTCCCCTCCCACGCAATGAACTTGTTTTGAAGGGGGGTCATTCTGTGGTTTCACCATGCCCTATTGTCTATCTTTCCATGTGCCATACACATACATCATGGAGTAGTGGAGTGTTGCATACTAAAATTAAATTACTGCAACTTTTTTGCCAGAGTTATTGCCCCTTTTCTTGTTAATTTTCTTTGTTCAGAGTTAAAGTGTAAAGAAGTTTGTAGACATTATGTGCCTTTTTAACTATTAATTGGTAACGTGATCGTGCACAGAAATTTTACCCCCTGCCTTATGGTGTGTTGCAGTGTAACAGTTAAAGTTGAAAGAAATCGATAGTTATTTGTGTCCACTCCATAACTTTTTGTTGGTTGAAAAACAGTTTACAGAACTTGGCACCTGTAAACTTGAGGATTTTATTCCGAGGTTTTTAAGAAAATTTGCTGCAAGTCTTCTTATTTATGAGATTTTGGATTTGTTTGATAATGCCAGTATAAATCTGTAAATATTTGACAAAGTTATTGGACTTTAAAATTATGCAAATTGTAGTTTTGTGGCGTGTCTGCCCATTAACTGCTCATTAACTTCAGTTCTTATTGCTACTTAATTTCTACCAGACCTTAGATGAGATTGAAAATGAAAGTGATTTATCAATATTAGAGGTAACTGTTACATACAATACAAAAATATTCTTCATGATGACTTTGTTGGCACTGTTTCATTCTCAAACTTAGTACGAATGTTGTCAATGTAACTGAGAAACTTATCAATAAACTTGTGAGAAGCATGGTGAGGAGGTATTTGTCTGTTCCTGATGACAGCTCTCTTTGAATTTAAAACAACAGTTGCTACTAATGTCCTGACCTTGACAGCTCTTGTTGAATTTAATAAAACAGTTGCCACTGAGGTCATGACCTTCAATCACTTGTCAGATAAACATCAACATGTTGATTCAACTGCAGAAGTAGTGCATGATTTATGAATCATGAAGAAGGCAGTTTCAAATAATATGAGGTGTCCTCGGTGCTTTGTAGCAGAAATTTCAGGAAATAAAACTTTGACTGGTGAAGAATTTATGATGGTAATTAATAAATAGATTAATGCAATGTGCACATTTTAACTGTCAGAAGACGTCTGGCATCAAATATTTATGTTTATAAATATGCACAGTATGTTTTGGCTTCATTTGTTTTCGATTTACATAAGAAATCTAATTAATTTTATCGTCAGGAATTTCTTTACTTTGTTTAAGCAGTTGCCTAGATTTGGTTCAGAATTATATTCAAAGGATTTATGCGTTTGTATTTCCTGTAAGATATGTTTCAGTTATGATAATATTACATGAAGGAACACATAAGTATTGTTTATCTTGAAACTGTCCGTACATCGTAAATATGTTTTTGAAACTTGCACATGTAAAATTGCTTTCAATAAGGTAAATATTTAAGTAACCATTTCTTTATATAAAATCTATATTTTTTTTTACTAAAAACAAGCAATTTTTAATCAGGTTAATAGTCAAAATATCTGCATAGACCAGTTCAAGGTTATATTAGCATCAAGACCTGTTATATGCGGGTCTGTTGTATTAATCTGAGATAGTTTTAGGTTGATATAAGAACATTGAATGTGACTCATCTTATTCTGACATATACATGTACATTGTATATATCTTGATTCTCGTCTGGGAAAATCAGTGTGTTTTATTGCGTATCATGAGCTTGGCTCCACTGTCGAGTGGAGAGTTTACACCGATGTTTCCATCTAAAGTCATGCACTGTAACTATTCTCAAAGTGAACGACTTTTTGTGATAAAAAAAACTTGAATGAAATGTTAAATGATAATCATGTTTATGATGTAACGGTATTGTACACATGAAACTGTTTTAACGAGATGTGTTAACATGAATTTATATTGAGTCATTTTGAGGTATCTTGGTCAAGATCAAACTACAGAGTCATAGTATCAGTTGTTTCTTTTATGTTTCCCTTTCATTAACAAAGTCGTTCAACTTATAATTTTTGCTCGCACAACAGTTGGTACAATGACAAAAATGAATAACATCATGTATATTTAATTAGATTTAAAGTTATAATAAGGTACATATTTTAAATTAAGTTTCTTCTTTTTGGTCTTGATTTCCAACATTAGTGGTTAAACTAAGCAAAAAAATCCAAAAAAATAAAGTCTTATTTGGTTCTATAGTCTTGAATTATTTGGTTGTGTAGTTAGTAAAAAAAAAGAAAATTGAGTTATCTATACCTTTTAAAAATAAAGAAATTTAAAAAATTGCCAACTTTATGCTTAAAAATACTTACATTAACTTGCAATAATTAGATATATATTTGGTAATTATTAAGTAATTTTAAAAAAAAAATAGCCCGGAAGCCTCAGACTTTGGATATAGATTCATTTGCTTAATATTCAAATTAGTATTAATGAGGTTAATTTTAATTACACGTTTTTGACTACATTATAAATTTACTGCATATCTTAAGTGCATTGACTTTTATCTGTGTGTTGTGGATGATCTATGCGCTCTGTTGGAAGTCTCTTATATAAATTAAAATGACTTGTAATATTTAAAAGTGTCTCCAACCCCCGCACACCTCACATGGCGACGCCATATATAGTGCAAATTAAAAATTCATATAAGATTAAAATTATACCAATAAATTATTGGTTTTTTGTTAAGAAAATTTGCATGTTACAATATATGAAGTTTGTGTGTTTGAATTTGGTCGTCTCATAATGAGGTCCTTGTTTATGATTGAAAGGTTTTAAGAATCTGTGGTTTTAAAAATTAACAGGATTTCGAATATAAATTATCTTTTTGATTAATACACCATGCAGAAGATATATGTAACAATGGAACGCATTATGTTTAGTCATTATGTTAAGTCAGAGCAATTCTGTTGGGAAAATGTAACGGTAAACCACATGGACATTGTAATGACAGCTGGATGATTTATTGCAAAGTTGTAGGATGATTTGGAAACTAGGACAGTAAAAATAACCACTAAAACTCTGTATATAACCACAAGTCTGAGCTATATATACATGTAATAAGTTTCTCACAACACTGATTCCTACCAAGCGATGAAAGACTATATTGCTGTTATAAGAAACTGCTCCTGAATTGGCTGGGAACAGGCCAAAAATAGGCACCGCAGACCTACTGATGTGCTATATTTATCCTGGCACAGGCACAGATTTCTAAAATAGCTAGGCTGTGAGTCAAGTCAAAACACTTGCATGCTCTTTTATTTCATACCCATGATAACGCACACACAATATATACAGGTGCACCAGATAGAGCTATTCTTTCAAGTGCAGTTTCGCATGCACGTTGTTATTAAATACACCATTACGCCTTTCCTCCGTTGTGCCAAAACAACAATATTACAACGTAGATAGGTCTGTGTAGGTAATCACATGCAGTATATGATAAATCAAACAGATCTTCTTCAATTTGATGGAAGATTTTCTTGGCTTATTTGCCTCATTACTTTGATCTGCTGATGTTCTTCGTCTGTGTGTTACATTGATATAAAAAGATTTCGACAAATTGAAATTCCATTTCAAAAGCTCCTTGCGTCAAGTATAAGTCGGTAATTTCAGTTGGGATAAACTCCAAAACATGTCTGTTGGAGTGTTTTTTTAATAAAAAAAATATTTGTTTGACTTATTAATGTATTTATGTATGCCAATATACATTTAGTATACCTCAGTTTTCTAGACAATGAAATGCTATCAAAAAGTTAGTTGAGTCATCATCCAATATCACCATTATTTTATGAGTAATTAAATGATATTTCACTCCCCTCTTTAATAGACTCAAATTAAAACACAATTCAGTCAGTCTTTTGTCTTTTAATTGAGTGGTTTTAGTTATATTGAAACATCTGCTCTGCATTTATTTATTTATATTGTGTTGTCTGCTCTAACTGGGAAGGCAGAGTAACACATGTTACATGGTCTGATCCTTCTTTTTGTACTATCCCTATTCCTTATTTTCTTGTTCAGGTTGTTGCTTCTCTCACTGTCCTGCCTAGGTTTTTCTCCTATTGTCTCTTTTTGAGGGGGGATATCTTTGAAACATTCTTGTAGTGAAGAACACCTTAGTTTTCACACACCCAATTGACATGGAAACATCGCGAATGGGTGACAGGTGTAGCAGGAAACTCATTCTTTCGTGGACACCAGGTTTCACTTCTAATTTGTGTACCGGTAGTTGCATATTTAGTTAAATAATTGTAATTTCTTTTTTTATTCCCTGCTTTCCTTTTGTTTCCCCATGTCAATTGACTTGGAGTCTTTTGATTATCATCTTAAGATTTCCATATTTACTGCTTTATATTATTGATAGATTGATTCTCTTGTGTGGCTTGATTTCTTTCCAGTTGTTCTTTAATTAAGTCAGTGTGACCTACTTTAATACTGACATTGTACTGTATAACCTGCCAACGCTTCTTCCGACATTAAAGATGCTACCTAGCCTTTGACTGTGTCTTTATTATAATACTTGATTCCCTGACGATGTTTCAAACCTCACATTAATGTAGTTTCTAGACATCACTTGTGCTTTGATTATCTTTCATTGAGACTAATACTAAAGTCACCGTGGTCTGTAAGGCAGTGTAAAATTACGTCTCTACATCTCCAAGAGAGACGTGTGAAGTTGTCAATATCTTCAACACTGTTGGCCATACAGTAACACCAGTTCATATATGTCATTGCCTTTTGTACTACATAAAGTCGGCCACCTAGAGAGTGGGCGTAGAGTCAACAACGTATGTCAGTGCAAGCTTCCAGTAAAACGTAAATGGTTTTTCGATCCATACAAGGAAAAAGTAGACATGATATAATAATGCTAAATGTTATGGGCATGTCACAGCCATAGAAAGGTGGAAATAGTGTTAACATGTATTTCCCTCTTTCCATCTTGCTTTTTTGTCATCATTCACTCGCTCTCGAGCTCTGCATACATTTACTCACACTCATATTCTTTTTCTCTTTTACTCACTAATTCACTTTCTTTCCTATTTTTCCCTGTCTCTGCCTCCCTTCCTACCTTCCTCAGTCCATTCTCACTTGTATTTACCTCTCTCTTCACTTGCTCACACACACACACACACACACACACACACACACACACCCTCCCTTTTCCTCCTCTCTCTCTCTCTCTCTCTCTCTCAGTCTCATCTTCTTTTTCATTCTCTCTCACACAGTCTTTCCAGTACACCCCTCTCTCTCTCTCTCTCTCTCTCCATCTCTCCATCTCTCTCTCTCTCTCTCTCTCTCTCTCTCTTAGTAAAAACAATTAAGCTCTATCCTGCTGTTGATTACCACGATTGGTATGTTATTGAAGGTTTATACATACTAATGTTTGTTATCGGCTTCATAACAAAGTTTTCCCTAAATCTATTTCACAGCTGGATACACGTAGTTAGTCAATTTAGATAAATCAATAGATTGTCATACGGGATCTACCGGGATCTAAACTTCAATATATTGCCATTCTATTGCCTACATATATATACACCACTCTGCTGGCACCGTGTAATAATGTACCAATATTGCACAGGGTCGTGTAATTCACAATTTGTTTTTAAAGTGTCAAAGATACTCCGATTGATTTTGAATTCCATGCGACATATTGAATTAGAAAAATAACACCTAGATTGTGCATTAAAATGTCATCTATTTTTGTGGATGTTCTTTGTTGGAGTACGTGGTCACTGTCAGATTTGCAATTTATGGTACCAGGCTTGCACTGGAACCAAAAATGTATCGAATGAAGCAGCAGTGCATGTATGTTAAATGTAGAATGTTGTCGATCGCAAAATGTTGATACAATTGTTCATGTAACCTCATTGGGAGCTTCTAAAATAAGTTATATAACCCAAATCCAGCCTTCAGATTTTATGTAAGATATAATTTGCAAAAAATGTTTAAAAAAATGTTGACATTGTTAGAATCATCTTTGAATAATTGATTGCTTACGTTAAAGGTTTGCCCTGTACTGACCTTATTATATTTATCATCATATTTCTTTAAATGGTAATCGGAGCCACTTGGAGACACTACATGTTATACATTTCCTGATAGAATTAACTGTATCGTGTTGACCTTAGATAATTTGATGTGCCAAATTTCACATACAAAATTTCCAGACAAAAGTCATAAGTGCAAAATCATATAATAGTTTAATTAAGTGCAAATTAAACATCTTTTTCGTCTTATTTGCATGTATCAAAGAGATTTCTAATTAAGTGTTTTTCGTACTTCCTTGATCATACTTCATCTTGCTAATTTTATCCATAATACGTCTAGTATATACCTGTCCATAGTTTTCGATACAAAATTTCTCTCGGCTGAACATAAATACTCTTAATTTATGAGGTGTGTGTACCAGCCTATATATTTCATGATGAGATTTGATTTTCTGTCAAAGATTGTTGTAATTAAGGCTGAAACAAAGTGCACTTTTACACAATGTAAGTGATTTATGTTTTAATCAGCCAATTATCAGGATATCGGTGCCGAGATGTGCACAATATCGTAATCTTGCTTAGAAGTACATACAGATATGTCTTCTACATCAGTTAGACCATCTTGTGTTATTTCTGTGTTTTGCGTCGCCGGGCAGATAGGTTTTTGAAAAAAACATCGAGAAAAAAACACAACTGAAGTTCTAAAATGTATTATGTTATGAGTTGATCAGAACCATTCGTTATATAGCCCAAAAGTTATTCTGAATATTAAACTTATTATCTCGTTTCATCTATTCAGTCCCCCTGTTATCCTCTTTGGCCTCATTAAATGTTGCCAACATAACAAACATTGATTTATTTCATGGTATTTTCTTGGTTAAATGGTCTTCTATATCCTTTTTTTATGTGTGGTTTTTTTTGGCGGGCTGGAGGGTAGGTTTTCAAATCGGTGTTAGAAGCAAAACACAGAAATAACAATAGATGACCTTACATAAGATGTGGTACTTTACAGGATTTGTCACAGAAAAAGTGTCTTCAATTATCGAAGTGTTTTAATGATATGGATAGATGCATTTTATGTCCTTGTCAAAACATCAATAATTAAGATACGTTTCTACTTGACTAAATACAAAGTACACATGTGCCTGTATCGTAATATCTTATGTCAAGGTACAGAACGTATAGTCATTGGTCCAGGGGGAGTTAATTCTCTTACAGGCCATGACATTTCCTTTATTTTTATCGTCTTTTAACTTAATTTCTGAAGAGAATTGCAGAATTATTCCCCATAATTTGACTTTATTTACTCTTCTCTGCCCAGGGTCACCACAGCATCAGTTTAAGTTTCAAGAAAAGCTAAAAAAAAATTCTATTTTTTCATTTTCTTTATCAAGGTTAGAAAAAGGCCAAAAAAATAAATACTGTGAATCTGCTAACAGCTTTAAAAAATTAGTATTGGTAGGCAAATCTTTTAATTTTACTTTAAGTTTTTACATAGGCTTATAGAGTCAGAGGATTCTGACTTTTACAGTGCTTGTCTGAAAGTGGCAAATAGGCACTAAAAGTTAGAGTAGGTGTGGTAAGCGGAAACACAAGTATTTTTCCTTTTGGCCTAAATTCTGGTCATTACCTCTGTTCTGTTCTTTGATTGGTCAATTCGTTTATAGGTTCCTGAATATCTATTTTGCTTACAATATTCTTCGATTCATACCTTTTTCTTTGATTGGCTTTTGTTTGACCTAATTTCTTTAAATCCAACGCTTTAAGTTTAAAAGGTTGACTTCATTGTGACCGTCTTGACCTCATTGACATTTTCAAGGAAGTAGCGATCAGCCATCTGTTTCTAATTGTCAACATATGTTGACCTTTCTGTTCGAAACTCATCAACGTTATTTTATAGTATACCTTTCCTTGTGTAACCTATGTTGATTAAACACCTGTATAAAAAAACCTGACATTAACGTGACAGAACACTTACTGTCATAATTTAAACTCCCATCTCACAGTTGATTAAAAGAAATAGGAATAGTCACCTTTATACAATATTATGATGTGACGATTTTTATGGTACTTTATAAGTATGTAACGACTCTTCCTGTTGTGGTTAAGACTATATAATATTGTGCTTAACACACTCTCCAGGATGATATTTACACCTGTTACACCCGCATCTACACCTGCTGCTTAAACATGTGTCAATATATAGTCAAATATACTGGTCTGTGATATTACAAATATAAAAAGTTACAGTGTTTGTAGATAATGATTCGTACTTAACACATAGTAGAAATAATGGTCTGAAATGATAACAATTTTTACCAAAAAAATGTCCCTGGGTTCTTCAAATTTGTGGGGTTTATCCTTTGGATCTTGTGGTACAAAAAATTTTATTCTTAGGGGAATTTTATATATTCTGGTATACCTAAGAAGATTTCCGAGTGAAATTACAACATAAGAACATAACTTGGTGCATTGTTTTTAGCCGTGCAGAATTAGTGTATACAGTTCACGTGCAAACAGTCAATTTGACTGGGTTTATATTAAAGTTTGAGCTAAGGTCGTGTAGATTAAATATTTAGTGGTGAACACACCCAAGCTAATCTTCATACTACATGTATATTGATGTGCTAATCTTCATACTACATGTGTATAATGATGTGATAAAAGTTAATTTACCTTTCCACGAACACAAATTTTTCAGTTGAATGAAATTGTTGTTGATAATTGTCAGAAATTCTTAAATTTTATACTGTTTTATTTTCTAATGGTTGAATAGAAAAACAAACAAGTTCAAATATATCTGCTTTTATTGTTGAATGGGTTAAAAAATTACTTTTTGAAAAGTAACAGTACATATATGCATGCCTGACAAGTCTCAACCCCTCATAAATAATGAGACTCCCATTTTCAGGTTTAAATTGTATCCATTCAGGTATTGTCTCCCTTTGAAAAGTTTACTATTACCTCCCTTTACTATAACATCCCCCAAATAACCTATAAATCTCCCCATTTAACATTTTCAAGGTTGGCAGATATACCTATCGGAGATTTTAGATGTGTATTTAATTCCAGTAAACTTTCTATGTCTGCTAAACCTGTTAAATGAGTATTCTAATTGATTACCCTCCATTTATATAAATTCTTGTTTTCTCGTTACAGTCTTTAAACAAGAAAGATCACAAAGGTTGTGAAAGTCCTGACCCAGACAGCGATCCATACAACCATACCATGACTCCCGAGGAGAAATACAGAACTATCAGTATGAATGAGGAGTATCAGCGTGTGATGCAACAGAACTCCATGCGGGTATGTTTATCTCTGAAACTCAGGTTTACATATAATGCATCTGAACTCCATGCGGGTATGGTTATCTCTGAAGCTCAGGTTTATTTTTAATGCATCAGAACTCCATGCTGGAACGTTTATCTCTGACTCTGGTTTATAAATTATATGCAACAGAACTCCATGCAAGTATGTTTATCTCCGATAATGAGTTTGCATAAAATGTGCCCAAATTATTTAACACAAAATATGAATAGGTCTTAAAAGAGAATATGTCTAGATCTTTTGCTGGTAATGGAAAAACCTTTTAATAAAGGACATGTTTAGGAGGAAAAAAACCACCTGAATATTCATATAAATGTTTAATATTTATCACAAAACACTTTAATATTAAAGTAAGAATTACAGAAGCAGGATATGACATCGACATCATTTTTACTATCTTTATGATGTGATGGTTGAGGGTATGCTGTATACTTAGTTTGTGTACTAGTTTCGAGACGATAAGATTGCACAAGTCAGATCAGCTGAAGTACCTAACACAGAACAGGAAAAAACAACAGCTGATAAAGATAACTTAAAATTTACTTTTATATTTGGTTTGGATTTGAACCTTTTCAAAAGTCTACACAATCAAGATTTATTTAGGATCAAGAGGGTGCATTCTAGAAGATTTAGGTTTAACAGTTGCGAAATACAAAGAATGTTGAATGTTATTTTTGTTGTCATGGTAAAATGTTGTCATGGATTTGTATTCAATTATAAAAGTTTAATATGAAAATTATGATGAATAGAAAACTTTCATATAAAAAGTGTTTTAAGTTTATTCATTTGATAGATATAATGCTTAAGTTTCTTAATCAAAATAAAAATTCCTGTTCATTCTCTTTTGCTACTATAAAATGTTGCGATCAGAGATGACACGGTCTAGCCAACATGAACTAGGGGACTAATTCATTGGTTCTGCATTAACTTTGAATATTTTTATTACAACTCAAACTGCATTCAATGAACCTACCGACAGTCACTAGTGTTCATTTACCAATGAATCTAAATGCTCCACGTCCGACATCATTTTGTTCAGGCATATCATTGTTCTAGGGAATTCCGACAGTTGGCTATTCCATTGTATGCGTTAATCCAGCCGATAACACTTTAGTTTTATGTAATAACAGTTGTAATATGTACGGGAAAAAAGTTTCATTTAATTCATAAATAATGTAAATATAAGAATTGAATTGTGTCTTAGTAAAATTCATGAGTTAATGATTAAATAGTTGGATCCGTGCAAAAAATAAGCATCACCTCATGAATTTGACTAAATCACAATTCAGTTTTTAAATAATTACTATCTAGAATATCTACAGTATACCTGAATGCTGTATATTCATTAACCAATAAGAAATATGTATACATTGAAGGAGAATTGGCTAATTAAACTGATTAGGTACTAAGAAATAGTTGTCTCTTTGCATGCTGTTAATACATAATTGCAAGTTTCAATTGTAATGTTTTTCATTCTTTAATTAATACAAATGAACATGAGTTGTCAATTTCACATGAGTCTAATTAACCTCTTACATTTATCTGGAATGTTAATGATAATAAATAGTTGTCATTAGTTAAAGTGTAAACCCATTATTCAAACATAATTCTTCCGTCTCTGCAGTGCTGTAATTCAGCGTATAATTGACTGTATTTCTGTTTTAACATGTTTACAACTCGTTGCTCTGAAGTATGTTTATTTCATGTCAACTACCATACATGTACGTCGTGAGAGTTTCTAAAGACGCTATGTAGTGTGAGATAAATTTCAAGTTCTTGGTAAACATCCTTAGTAAATAAATTCTACATGTGTGGGTTCGGAAAAAACAAGCTGTTCAAGTGTTCTGTGAAAATGTTTTTTAAATCTTTAAAAAAAAATTGACATAGTCCTGTTGAATTGTGTCGGCATAGTTATTATTTATATGTGATAATTTATGGACCAGTGTTTTTTTTTTAAAGTGTTTGTCAAGTCTTAAAATTCTAACTGTGACTTTCATGTATCTTAGTTAGCTTAAAGTGAGTTTGCAATTTGTTATTATGCCACCTCTTCAAAGATACTGGTTCTTAATGTAATACATTTTTGTCCATGCTAAATAACTTCTTTGTCTTCTAAGACATCTTCAGGCATGTTCATGAACAAACATGCATCACCCAAAAATGGAGTTTCACATAACTTTGAATTTTAGGGGCGACTTAATCTACCTATTTCTTGTACATAGTTTGTTCGGAGCATAACTTCAACAATATTTAACATAGGTTAACCAAATTACGTAAACTCGTGCATTATGGAGTGTGGCATTTTATAATGACATCATTGTGACTTTTTGCCAGAGTTACTACCCCTTCTCTTGTAAAAAAATGTTTTTACCCTGACCATGACTTCAAGAATAATTCAGGTAGGTTAACCAAATAACATGCATCATGTTAAGATGGACTGTCATATTTTATAATGACGTCACTGCAAATTATTTGCCAGAGTTATTGCTCCTTTTTCTCTTATAAATTATTTATTGACATAGTGGAGCAAAAATTTATATGTACATGTACATCATGATATGATTGAATGTCACATACTAAAGTGACACCACTGTGACTTTTTTTGCCAGAGTTATTGCCCCTTTCTTATTATATTTCTTTGTCAACAGCATAACTTTAACAATATTTGACTCCAGTTAACCCATTCTGGTATATTCATCACGGCATAGAGGGATATTGCATA
>JAUMGZ010128545.1:0-17207 GCA_032359645.1 Pododesmus macrochisma
ATTTAGGAAGTTAATTTATACAACATAGCTTTAATATAACCATTGTGATTTAGGAAGTTAATTTATACAGCATACCTTTGATATAAGGAAGTTAATTTATACAGCATAACTTTGATATAACCCTTTAATATGATTTAGGAAGTTAATTTATTCAGCATACCTTTAACATAACCATTGTGGTATATCCCCATGTCATAGTGTCATGTTTTTGGAATGTGGCAGAACGTGGCTACAGCATGAGTAAACGTAGAACAACGAGGCACAACGTAGAACAACTTGGCGACATCGAGGATAGAACATGGTGGCACAAGGCATAATGCGGCCAAAATTTGCAAATCGTGGGACCAGAAACGGGGCACAACGGCGCGGTCAAAACGTGACACTATGACTGGGGCATTAGTATAGTAAAGATAAATGATAAATTAAATTTTTCTTCCTTATAATAAAATCATTGTTGATATAATCATTTAAAAAGCCTGACCATATATGTTATATAAAACAAATACACATGAATGATACATGTAACTGATATTCTATATTGTACAGAAACATCACTACAGAGAACTACCTGATGATGTAAAGCAGTCACTCGGCACTGTACCAGATCAGTTTGTAACATACTTCACTTCACGCTTCCCAAGACTTCTCATTCATACATATCATGCATTAAAGTGTTGTAAGGATGAAGTGGTGTTCAGACAATATTATGACATTTCTTCAGTGTCTGCATCATAGAACCAATCAAACTAGAGGGGAGGCATGTGTGACTACTGTGTCACGTGAGTGGGAACATGGCCTACTGTGTCAAGTGCAATAGATTACAGGGCCAATAGTTCAAATCTTCAAAACTTAAACATTTTTATATGTCCACTAGCTATAGCTCATTGGACAAGGAAATGGTTGATAACTTTACTATCAACCATTTAAATCAGGATTATCATTGTTGACAAAAATGACATGAAATTTGACATATGTTATAGTGATATAACATGAAATTCTTGAAAGGTTGCTATTGTATATTTCACTCCTCAGAAACCACTGCCAACTTCAGCTTTGCCTCAGTTAACAGTGATTTCTTTGGAATAAGAATATGCAATATCAAACTCTCAGGAATATAATTTTTATCATGTGTTTATACATCAGACATATTATATGAATATTTGACTTGCATACTTGTTAAACAAGTAGTCTGTTTAGGCCTGTGTAATCACGGAGACACGATCGTTGATATATTATATAATAGACATTAAAACAGTGCCCTGTATTCGACTCTTTCATGTTCTGCTTGTGAAATAATACAAATTTATAATTATGAATGTTTTGTTTATTAATATATTTTTTATAGTTGTTGAGAGTTCTGACTATATTTATAGAATGAAAACTTAACTTGAATTGAACTATAACTTGAAGTATTTGTTATAAATTATTGTTTTATGATAGTTTTACCAAATTGAATGTTATATTAACTGTAGAGGGATATGAATAATGTGAGTGGATGAATACGATTGTATTATTGTCAGATGTAAAGAAGGTGAATGGGAGTGCGACTGTATTATGTGATATGTGTAAATATTACATAGTAATATTAACTGTTATGTGATATGAACCAGGCAAACAGGACAGTGACTTTTTATTATGTGATCTTTGTGAATATTACATAGTTATTTTAATTAGTAAGTGTTATGAAGGGGTAAATGGGAGAGTGACTGTGTTCATAAATGATCTGTGTACATATTACCAAATGTTTTTACTTTGTACCATTATATATTATATATCATATCATATCATATTATTATTATTCATTTCCTTTCTAACAGACTGTGAAAACCCTACTATTTGGGATCAGGATTGCGTGTACATACCAGTACTTTTCCTAGTGAGAGTATGTGTAAATAATGCAAACATTGGTGCTCTTGTCTATTAAACATATATAAATTATGCCTTTAATTACCGATATATATGTATAGATCAGTTGATTGAATATAAGGAATCAATTTCAAACCCATTATTCCGTCACTTATTGTGGGTTGATCTAGTTTTTACTAACGTCATTAGCCAGTTCCACCATTTGGCTATAACTTGAACCCCAAAGAAATTTAACAACACAATTATTTAGAGAAATCCTTGAATATAAAAACCTTAAACCTTGAAATCATGTAATACAGTATAATTATCCTAAGAACTTAATCATTGTTTCATAAAAATACTTGTGGCTATTCTTTGTCCTAAATTCAGTTTTAAAATAGCCCGTTTAAACAAATATTCCTTTTGTACACTTCATGATAATAAGACATGGGTTTAATTCATTTTTGAAGTCGGTCATTTTTGAATTTAGGATAGTTCTTAGTCCATCTGGACCAAAGGTCCAAAGTGGATTTTTCTCATACAAATCCCATCCGTCCATCATAAAATTTTCACTTTTCAACTTCTTCTCCTTAACCCCTGAACCTACATGTATTTCATCCAAACTTGATAGGACATATCCCTAGGCGAAAGGGATTCAGAATTGTTCAAATGAAGGGGCTGGGCCCCCAGACAGCACCACTAGGAGGCCAAAAGGGGGAACATTTGACAAAATTGCACAAATCTTCTAATAACCTAGAAGGCCTAGAGCCTAATGCTTTGGTTTATAGTAACTTAAGGGAATGCAGAACCAAGCTGGTTGAAGGCATGACACTCGGGTAAAAAATGTTACACATTTTGAGGTCAGAGTTCAACACTATATATATATATATATATATATATATTTATAGCAAATATGATACTTTTTCACATTTTCGACTTCTTGTCCAAGAGTACTGGACTAATTTCATCAAAAATTGGTTGATGTCATCCTTAGGGAAAGGGGGTTCTGATTTGTTCAGGGCTCAGTACCCAGGGAGGGTCACTTGGGGGCCCAAATGGGGAAAATATGATAATATTTCATAAATCTTCTTATTAACTAGAAGGCTAGTGCTTAAAGCTTTGGTTTAAAGTAACTTGAGGGCATGGAGAACCAACCTTTTTCAAGGCATAACCCTATGGGCAAAAGTTTTCAAATGCCAAAAATTTACATATAGGCCCATTTAATCCAGAGAATGTTAAGGCCCAATGGGCCTCTTGTTTAATTAAGGATCAATTTTTCTCTGTTTGTCCCAATCAGGAAGCCCTGGTCAATTAACAAATTAAGAATGTTGTTTAATCAAATAAGAAAATAATGTTAAATGAAATTGTGATATATATTGAAATTTTAAAGAAACCACTGTATCATGCTAGCTGTATTATTTGACCACATAAAGCTCCACTTGAATTCAGTTGTAACTTTAGTTCTTTAGCTTTAATGCTGATAATGACAATAGTAGCTAGTAGTCATTTAAAAAATATTTATCATACTCTGTGAATCTTATGTTAATACATGTATATGTACATTCCAACTGTCTGTGATGTTTTTTAAGACCACACACATCATACAAAACAACAAGTGTTTTTCAAATGTATTTGTAGTGGCACCAAAGTAGAAATTCTTTTTTTAACTTTTACTTTATTTTGTTTTTATTGCTTTTTGGTATAGGAGATATGAATTAACATGCACATTGTCATGTCAAATTGAATTGTCTCAGCACAGCATACATGCAATATCACCCTTGACTTTGTCATTCTTTCTGACATAACAACAGCTATAAGATTTTGTATTAACACAAACTTTTACTTTATTGTCTTACACTTATTATTTTACTTTCTTGTGCACACACTTATAATGATGTTTCATTGTTATTCACATTTTATTGATTTTCATTTTCATATCCCAATAATGAAGTTTTTCTAGAATGTTAAAATGTGAAATGCACAGGTTTTTTTCATGCGACTCCAAATTATATTATTAAAAAATCAATTAAACATATACTTTATGCAAATTGCTTTTTCGTGATTTTGCAATATATAAAAAAAATTCAAATAATAATCTATTACAAGTTTTGTAATCACTTTTGTTTCACTTTGACCACATAATGTTTTCCAATCTTTTACCTCAAGGTCACAGTTTGATTATTTACATTGGTGGTAGACCCAGTGTTCACATATATAAGTACATATAAATGTGTTTAAATGATATTGGTACAGTCAAACCGTATTGAGTTTTATCTCAAGTAAATCTGTAAAAGATTGATTTTTTAAAATCTTTTTTGGGTAACAATTGTTGTGAAATAAATGATGATGTAAACAAGAGGCTGCATCTTAAGCAAGCAATGTGTAGTTTAACATCTTCAGCATACCATTATGGCCATTAGAAGACAGGTAATCATTTTTATGTTAAATCTTGACAAATCTTATATACCGTTAGGTTATGTGCAGGTCATACCAGTTTGTTTTATATGTCAGCAAGAAATTCTAACCCTTTTACCAAAAACAAGTATCAGTGTCATCATATGTCATCAGATGTCACCAAAAATATGTATCAGTGTCATCATATGTCATCAGATGTCACCAAAAATATGTATCAGTGTCATCATATGTCATTAGATGTCACCAAAAATATGCATTAGTGGTCGCCAAAAATATGCATCAGTGTCATTAGGTGTCCAACCGTAAAACCTTGTCTAGTGTCAATAATGTGTGTGCGTGCGTACGGTATTTTATTATTAAAATGAGGTAAATGTGGTATTGAGCAGGACATAGTTACATGTATTCTTTATACACTTATATAAAAACATTATCTGAAATAGTACATTACAGGTAAAATTTCATTTTCACAATCAAAAATGAAAATGGCATTACACTATGTGTATATCATTAATGATTCATGCATCTGTGGAACAAAATTATTACTGAATGATTTAAAACTTAAAAATCCATTTGATGTTCTCTTATATGTTGTATTTGTTAAGTAAATATTGCACTAATATATTAATGTTATTAAGATGCCAATAAAATAATTTATTTTATAAATGAGAAACACATCATTTGTTGTTGCTTTATCTATTTAAGCATTGAACTGCTTTCAGTTGGCATTCATAGGCCAACTGAATTTGGTTGGGATATATAATGGCATTGCCATGCGATGGTAAATATAATGTTGTGTTTTGTTGGTTTAATTATATCCCCACAACAAAGTATGGTGCATATGAGTTTCACCTTGTATGTCCACTTGTAGTCAACTTCTTGTCTGAAGCATAACTTTGACAATTACCAAATTTGTTGTACACATGTATCATGGCAGGGAGATGTGAGGATACAAAAAAAGACGCCAATGTGTCTTGTTTGCCAGAGTTATTACCTCTTTTCTTGTAAATGTTTTCTTAAAGAGGCATAACCCCATAAAAATATGTAGAACAAGAAAGTAAGGGCAGGTGCACATCTTCAAGAGTGTGGTGACAATATCAGCAAATTTTCATGAAAACTGTAGAAGTGTTCCACACAGGATGTGACTAATACTATCATTAAAGGGGCAACACTCCCATAAAAATAGTCAGATGGAAAAAGGAAGCACAGGTGCACAATTTTGGAATGTGCTATATCAGTGAAGTTTCATAAAATTTTGGGTGTAAACTGTTGGAGAAATTGTCCAGACAAGATTTGGCTTTTTATTTTGTTAAAAGGGCATTACTCCTAATAAAATAGCTGGCTTGAAAAAGTAAGGGCAGGGACTTCACAACTTCAGTGGTTTACCGTCCCTTTAACCCTTGTATAGGTCATATCATGACCGTGTCTGCTTGTGACAGTGCACTTTTATGGCAATTGTATAGTGCTGTCTCACTGAAATATCACATCCCAGACACATTGACATGATACTTCACTCGGCCACATTATCCCCACACTGAGCTAACCAGTCCCCCTAACCAGTAATGCTCAGCAATATTGTCTATTATGTCCATAAAAAAGTTTTTCCAAAATTCCTCAAAAAATGGCATAAACTCTTAAAAGGGGACATTATAAAAGAAATTATTTAGGGTGCACAACTACACGAGGCAACAGTCATACACACAAAGTCTGAAAAATTTTCACTGAAAAACAACTGAGCATCCCTAGACAAAACTTTGTCTCCAAAGAGACAGACAGACTGATTCCAGTACATGTATACCCCAAAATTTATTTTTGGAGGGTATAAAAATTGGTTCTCCGTGACCAAAGGCTACTTTATATGCAAGCATTAAGCCAGTTTTTTTTGGCCCATAGAGACACGGCCCAATGATTTGAACAAATTCATAGGAATGCTTCCTAGTTTGGATAAAACTGATCGAGTGGTCTGAGAGAAGTCGAAAATGAGAAAAGTTATAAACGACAAAGGGCGACATTTCTATCGGAAAAATCCAACTTTGACCTTCAGTCCAGATGGACTAAAAAGTTGACGACTGACAAATGGTATAGCAAAAGTCCACTTATACGTTATAGGGATATAACTGAAGTGTGACAGTCATATGGAGAGAAAGGACAACAACATGCCTCCCACTGGTAGACATAATTCTAGAAGTTTAAGAGGTCACCAGAGAGAAAAATCCACACACAGTTTGGGCTCACAAGTTTTTGAAAAATCTAAAATGTGGAGAGTTTAAAATGAATGGACAATGGACAGTCTGGATCTCGCAACAAAAATAATTTTATGTTAATTTGGAGCATGTACATAAGAAAATAATATTTCATTCCTATTAGGACTAAAGTAGCTTTCTAATACAGTACCTTGCAATAAATTTAATGCCATTCTTTACTCTCTAATTAATACATTTGTAAGAGTAAAACAACACAAACTCAATACAGTCTAGAGACAAGTTTATTTCTGCCATGAGAAACAATATATGTAAGCACCATGTAGTTTCCATTGTACATAAATGTGTAAATTATGCTATGAACTTTTAAAGCAACATACCATTATGAACTAATACTCGATCACTAACTTTTTTCAACAAACATAAAATAAATCTTGGGGAATCAACACAATACACAATGAGCAAATCATTCCAATCAAAATATGAATCATGTAGACATGCTAAATTTGTACTTCAGTAAGTCAGTACAGTTGGTCCCATAGTTAAACAATGAACGTGTGACCATATGACAAACAATCTATATTATAAAGAACACACTTACAACAAGAGGCCCATGGGGCCTTAACATCAATCTGGATTGGCATTTGAATATTTTTGATCCTTTTACTAGGGTCACTCCTTGAACAAAGTTGGTTCTCCATGCCCTAAAATTACTACAAAACAAAGCATTAGGCACTTCTAGTTTAAATGAAGATTTTTTGAAATTTTATCAAATCTCCCCCCTTTTTGGCCCCCAAAGTGGCGCCCCCTGGGGCCCGAGCCCCTTCATTTGAACAAATCTGAATTCCCTTCCCCTAGGGATGCCTTCTACCAAGTTTGGATGAAATTGGTCCAGTAATTTTGGACAAGAAGTCAAATATTGGGAAGTTACCATATTTGCTATAGTGTTGAACTTTGACCCCAAAATGTGTAACCTAATTTTGATCCAAGGTTCAGGCCTTGGACAAACTTGGTTCTCTGTGCCCACAGGTTACTACATATTAAAACATTAAGCTCTAGGCCTTCTAGTTCATTAGAATTTTGTTTTTGAAATTTTATAAAACATTCCCCCCTTTGAACCCCAAAGTGGCGCCCTCTGCAGGGCCAGCACCTTCATTTAAACAAATCTAAATCCCCTTTCCATAAGGATACTTCCTACCAAGTTTGGATAAAATTGGTCCAGTTATTTTGGACAGGAAGTCAAAAATGTGAATAGTTAACATTTTGCTATAGTGTTGAACCTTAACCCCAAAACACGTAATCCATTTTTGACCCCAGAGTCACGCCTTGCACAAACTTTTTTCTCCATGCCCTAAAGTCACTACAAACCAAAACATTAAGCTCCAGGTCTTCTAGTTTATTAGAAGAAGATTTTTAAAGTTTTTACAAATTGTCCCCCCTTTTTGGCCCCCTTGTGGTGCCCCCTGGGTGAAGAGCCCCTTCATTTGAACAAATCTGAATCCCCTCCCCCTAGGGATACTTCCTACCAGGTTTGGGTGAAATGGGTCCAGTGGTTTAGGAGAAGACGAAAATGTGAAAAGTTAACGACGACGGACAGACAACTGACGGGATTTGTATGGGAAAAGTCCACCTTGGACCTTTGGTCCAGAGCGAATAAAACTATTGAATCTGTAATACAATGTTGTTATAGCAGAAAAATGAATACATTTTTCGTAAGTACACACACAGACAAACCTTACTGCATTAACAGTATGTATGACAATTGAAGTCAAACTTAATAATAAGATGCATGTTAACTTTTTTCTTGCCATGTTCTTTCCGACTAATGGTAATACATTGGAGGACCAAGGAAATAATATGTTGTCTAAACTTCATCTAAATATTGATAGTAAAGCTTATTGTACCATAAATTATACATGTGTATATCTTGGTGAGGCCTACAACTGTTATAAGTAATGACTGTCCACTATTGTTTATATGTAAGGGATATAACTATCAGGCCCACCGCTTTCGAGGAAAAGTGGGAATATTGTGATCATCTCTGACGTAAGTCTGTACATTCGTCTGTCTTACCTACGTAACTTCTACACCATTTGAGATAGGAACTTGAAACTTTGGTAGATATATATGTATGGGGAAGTGCACAGCACTTTTGGATTTTGACCCCTAGGGGCTGGGCCAGAGGGGGTTGAGTCATGGGGTCAATATGCATTTAACATACATGTATGCAGATTTATCAAATTCATTTTGAAAGTTCAAATCTATGTGGAACATATTTAGAAACACAATACCTTTAGTAAATTGAGTCCTCATTAAGACAGAGTTTTTTTGGTCAAAATGTACATTACTTAATTTCGGCCAATTATTTCTTATATTCTTCCAATCCACACTATTGAACTTTTAAAATTTTGTAAAACAATTGGGATGTTAGATGTGGGTGGGAATGGGGGTTGGGAGAATCAGTTGATTACAAGCTCTAGCTCATGAAGATCTCATTTTTACAATTGTCTATGTATTTACATGTAAATTGAATTATCAAACTTCTCCTCTTTAACTATTAAAAGTTACCTGTTTGAAGTACATTGTACATCGATGAAAAAGTTATTGTTGAGCCTTTTGCTTCGTATTCAAACAGACATTCAATCTCAAAGTATACCTTAAAAAATACTTGTGTACACTTGCACGAGCATCTAGACGTACATCTGTACCATTTCATGATACATAATGTAGTTATTATATATATAAACAACATGATAAACCAATGTAAATATGAAAAAAGTTATTTTTCAAACATACAAAATGTACATGATCTATGATATCGCACTTCATACATGAGTATATGTAACTACTGACAACAATACACTCATAAGAATTTGACTCAGTGAGTCCTCAATTTGAGAAAATTCACAACACTTAAATTAGCAAATCTTTTCATAAATGTCTTCTGATCATGATACAGTAATATTCTACTAATTACTGAGAGTATATAAACATGTATATCAAAAGGCCCAATTAAAGGGCATCTGAAATAACGAAACATTTTGATTTACAGTGAATTTGAAATGAACTATTTATAATTATTATCAACGTACAATAAATCTATTTCTCACACCTGTGATAGAGTTAAATAGATAGAATGTAAAAGGTGTGAGAAAAAGAATCAATCACCCCTGGTTGTGTAAGACAAGTGCAAAGATATCTTCACCCTCGGACTGCGATTGTTTTGTCCTGAACTCGGTAAACCTCGTTCAGGAGGAACAATATCCCAGTCCTTGGGTAAAGATATTTCTTGTCTCACACAACCAGGGGTGATAGATTCTATTATGATCAGTCTGTACTGATTATGATATATATATTGAAATTTGACCCTCAACATAACCTTATATGCCCTGACCTTAGAGCATAAACATTAATAACTAGTTAATCTAATCTAATATAAATGCAGCATATCATTATTCTTGCAAAACTGACTCTTTTTTTGTTTTGCATTTAAATATATAAGGTATGTAAATGCTATAAACCTTACAAAACATCTGATGAACTACAAGTATGATCCCTGGTCATGGTCCAATTGTTCAAACAACAAATCCTAAAAGCTTTTAGAAACCAGCAAGTAAAGTATACTAGCTATACATAGTACAAAACTTAAAACAGAATGAAACACAGCTGCAAAATGTTTTTGTGTTTTCTAAAGATTTTAAGACAGGCATGTGCGAGATATTTAATCATATTTATAATTGATCTTTATCTACATTGACATTACTACTTTTCTTTTTGATGAATGAAAAACAATGTTGTGAAAATCTACCAACTTGTGTTCATTTTCTAATTCATATATATAATTTAAATGAATACAATGTATATACATGGGCCGGTTGGTTAAAAAAAAATGTGAGATAAAAATCTTTATAATTACTTCTTTACAGTATATATACTACCTTTCAGATTTTAGAATTCAAGGATATATAGTTATATAACATGGGTATGGCTTTTATGAATAATTTGCAATTGATGGCAGGATTATTGTCCGACTAGCTTATTTAATACATTAATATATAATACATGTATGTCCATCCTCTCTATAAACCTAGGCCTAAATTCCTCTGCCCCTCAAACGAATATTGTTTTCTGATAATGTTCGTTTTAATAGTTTGAGGGGCAGAGGAATCTTGGCCTATATAAACCATGATCTGATTGATCAATTCAGAATTTCAGTGTACGTGTGATCAAACAAATATGAATTTCAACATATGTGCTGGTAATATTTATTATAAATACCATTGATCATACTATTCATATTCATACCTACTGGTAACATTTCAACATGTACATGTTCATGAATTCAACTATAAATCATACTCTAAGCACTAGATATTGTCTAATAAGAAAAGGTAGTGGTAAAGTATCAATGTTCTTAAGAAATTCTTTCCCATAGCAACACTGACTTATGTGAGATCTTATTTCCATGCGGCATATCTGCTTGAGACAAGGTGGATTCTTGACTTCAGCATCTAACATCGAATTCAAAGTTGCATCTGCATCACCTTCCATGGTGAGTGCTCTTTTCACTCCCCTGATGTCAAATATGCTAATTCCTGCACACAACAAAAGTCTAACAATTTCCATGTTCTTCTGCTTCGCAGCCCAAAACAGAGGATTGTGCTGCATACAAACTGATAGGGGATATTTCGGACCTTCCAAGTTGCTACCATGAAGAATTAGAGTCTTGATGATGATGGAGCTCACTCGGTATGTTAAGGCTGTGAGTAGAGGTGTATGGTTGTATCTGTCAGTTTTATTCACACTAGCACCATTTGAAATAAGATATTGAACTAGGTCAGGCATTTGTTGTCGACACGCTACCCATAAAGCTGTATGACCAAAATTGTCAGTTGCATCAATGTCAGCTCCTGCATTTACTAACGCAACTACACCTTCTAAGAAATGCATTCTGCAGGCTGTAATGATGGGTGGTTCAATGCGGTTTAAATGATCCTTACTTAACTTATTCAAGTTAAGGTTTCTGCTTTTTTCACAGTACCTCATAAGTAAGCTAAATATATCGAAGTGTCTTTTGTATAATGACAATGATAAGGCTGTAGCACCCTTCACTGGCTTATTAAAGTCTACATGAGGATAGGATAATAAAATATTTCTAGCATCTTGGGTATTTCCTGCAGCCACTGCCACATACAAATCAAACACCAAATGATTCTGATTATATTTGTTAATTGGTTGGAAGCCAGTTGTGATGATGAGGCTTGTAGCCCGATCAGTTTCCATACTTCGATCTCCTGTTTTAGACATTGTTCCTTTATCATAAGTAGATGCCAACCTAGCCATTCTATTTCGACACAATAATTGACCCATTTTGCCTTCCATGGTACCTAGAAATAACTCTCGACTTTATAACTTTGGTCTCCATGGCCAGCATAAACAGTGTTGACACTCTTGAGTAAATGCCTATGCCACTTTCAGTCTATCTTCATTATCTTAATGTACACAGACTGAAAATTCATTAATTGAAAAGTTGATTAGTTGAAAAGATCAGATTAGTTAATTAGGTTATATTCCAATGTTACTCAACTACAGTAAATGTCCATATATAGTAAGTGCAGTCATATTGCACAGGAACCCGTTGTCATCAATTAATATCGCCACAGTCTGATGCTGTGATGGGAAAAAACAGTCTGTCCGACTCACTGCTCGTTATTCCACCTGTTAGCGATTCCATTCCCAGTGTAAAGAATTATTTTAACACTACAATCTCAGTATGCAAAGTATCTACCGTCAAATATAATGAACCATTCGAAGTCAATATAGCAAGACAGTCCTCAATATTACCATCAGGCAAAGTATCAAATTCAGCTTCCAGTGTTTCCGGTTGATTCCGCAATTTTTGTAAGAACAAATTTCATTGGTTGGCGTCACTTTCAATAACGAATCAAAACACGTGTGTCATAAAGACATTCGGCGCACCTGACATTCCAGGTAAACAGAAAGAAAGACAAAATGCCAGTGACGTTGAGAGCAAAATGCATCGTTGTTGGTATGTAAGATAGGCAAAACTAGAAACCCACTAATTAAATAATTTGCCAATGACTTTTTGACAATTTTACGAAAATCTTCCTAGATACTGTAACTGAAAAAGTAAGAATAAAGAAGGACCGATCAACATTGAATATGCCATATATTCATGATAGCACCGATACTGATAGCCTAGTGATACCATACAGTAGGGGTTTGTAGAATTATCTGTCTTAGATTAATTGCCGTTCATGATTTGTTTACGTTCCCCTAAATATAGTATTCTTTACACTGTACCTTTTACCTGCGCGGTGGCCAAGTGGTTAGCGTGTTCACCATGTATTGTCGGCAGTAGAGGATAGTTTGCAACGTTTTTTTAATAGCATGGATCTCTGCCCTAAAATGAATATATCAGAAAACGGCATTCTTGCAAGAGGCAAAGGAATCTGGACCTACTCGCTCCCTGCTTAACATGCAACATTAATGGGAAGGAGAAGAACTGATTGGCTTGGTGTCAGTATAATGTGACAGAGTGAAGTATCATGCCAATGTGTTTTGGGTGTGATATTTCATTGAGACAGCACTATAAAGTCGCCATAAGTGCGCACTGACACAAGCAGACACCGTCTCGATATGACATAAAATAAGTTAAAGGGACGCTAAACCCCAATAAAACAAACAAACACTGTATGTTGATATTGGAATTTATGCATAACAAGCCCCTGCCATTGTAAATGTAGTTCTATGACATCAGACTCTGCAGTTTGTTTTGAGTAAGGACGTAAATTTTTATCAATTGTCCTCAAAATAAGGTAGCTGAATTTTGAACCTTCTAGTCTACCTATATCTAATACTTAACAGGACAGTTAAAAATGCATTTTACAATGTCTGCAGGATTTTAAATTCTATTTTCATCTATTTACAGGGGACTCTACAAGTGGTAAAAGTTGTCTCTGTCAAATGTTCCATAGCGATGGGTCACATTTTGCTAAGACATACACAATGGTAAAACTTTCTGTTTAATTTTTATATTAATTTCAATTCCAAGTTTAAAGTACAAGTTCTCTAGATCTATATAACATACAGATAGTGAATACAGAATATTTTCTTTGGTGGAAATGTCTTGTGTTTATTACAAATTTACACAGGATTGCAGTAATATTAAAGTTAATACATGTAAATCTAGCTGTTCAACGATGCAGTCTCCCCCATTTATAGTTAGACTCCCTATTTATAGACAAATATCCTTGCCATTCACTCCCATCATCTTTCCATGTTGTCCCCATTATTTTTCATATTAAAACATTAAAACTCACCCATGGAACATACAAATCTCCCCCATTTGAGTTTTTCAAGGTTTGCAGGTATGGCAATGCAATAAGCATAAATATTAATTGGTATTTTTAATTTTTTGTACACTTTAATTCATATTTTTCCTACGTATTACATGTGAAACAAAATGTCATTAAATTAAATATGTAATATTACAAATATATATTTACAAATTTTACAGTATGTTAAACAAAACTTTCTTAGATCACATGTATTTGTAACAACCATGAAAGCTTGAGGGAAGCATAATGACTGTTAGTTTCTTTGTTCTTTTTTGCAAAAAATTGGTTCTATCTTTGTCGTATGCATAATGTACTTGTTTTTTAATTAAATGCTTGACATTCTTTTTGCAGACTGCAGGGGTTGAATTGCTTGTGAAGCCAGTCATTATTCCAGAAACAAGAGACACAGTTGTAAGATAGTCGATAGTTTGAAAGTTTGCTTACAAAAGATGAGTAAATACTTGTTTGTTTGTTTTATTGGGGTTAAGCGTCCCTTCAACTCATGTCAAGGTCATATGGAGACAGTGACTGCTTGTGGCAGTGCACGCTGATGGTGACTTTATAGTGCTGTCTCACTGAAATATCACGCCACAGATACATTAATTGACATGATACTTCACTCTAGATCTGTTACATTATCCTGACACTGAGCAGCCAGTCCTTCTCCTACATGTCTTAGAAATGCTGAATGCTTAGCAGGGAGCGAGAAGATTACCTAATTTTAATATCTTTGGAGTGATATGGCCGTAGATTTGTAAATAAAAACAGTACAAGCTTTAATTGTAGCAGTGTTAATTACCTCTTATATGTATGTAAGATTATAAATTATAAACACAGTACAAGCGTCACATTGTAATTTAGATGCATGTAAAATAACGTATTGGTAACAAAACAAACTTGCAACTAAAATTTGATACCTGTAGTTAAATTAGATTTGATCAATATATGTTGTCACATTTGATACATGAAACCAAAACAGATTTTAGAATTATTCAAAATTTTGTTTACAGAAAACTATTATGATACTTGTTTAACCAAGGACTATTTAAGATAATGTTGATTACCAATGTTTCAGCTGTTGCAACACTAGAAATACCAGATAAACAGTGTATAGTTACTGCTTAATCACTAAATATCAGACATTGTTACCCAATCTCTATATAAATTCAAGAAAACAAGCTTGACTATTTTCACAGTAGAAATCAATGCAAAATATATGCAGCTGGGAAATAGTTGCACATGCCGGCAAATTGCTTCGAAACTATATCCCAGTACCACGGCAATGACGTCATTGAACGAATCTGAATTGTTTTGGCGACTATGACTTTCGCTTGATTACGTTACCGGCAAACGACATAATAGAGCGGTTCAAAGATTAAAATGGAGCAGGATTGCTCAATTAAATGGAGAATAGAGACTCGAACAACGCCAAAATGTAACTAAGGGAGCAACAAGAATATTAGCATCATCATCTTATCATCACTAACGACATTTTATTGAAATTTCTTGGGTAACAAAACAAATATTTCATGCTTTATGGGGAAACAATCAAAACTGTATCCCTTGGTGTTTGGGGTCAACCCGGTGAACTATTACATTCGGCCTTCGGCCTCGGGAAGTAGTAAACCAGTTGACCCCAACACCTCTGGGATATAGTTTTGACTGTTTCCCAAAAAGGCATGAAATGTTTGTATAATATTAAGCAGCTAAGTTAGAAAGACTTTATTGTAATTGAATGGTTATTTGTACTTCAATATTCCTTGCATTGAGACACCAAAATACAGCGAGATACTTTCAAAAGGCATGGATGAATCAATATTAGATTCATATTGTTTAAATCTAAGAAAAATTACTTTGATTATCGTTTATTAACTCATACTTTGTAATTCATAATTATAATTCATTAAAGTTAAATCATATACCGATATATATATATAAACCTTAAAATGGTAAACGTTGTTGTAGTGTACAGATTATACTTTGAAATGTTTACTCACAGTTTACAGACTAAACTTCTGCTTCATGTAGAGAATTATATTGTCTTCGAGAAATGAACATGTTAACAACAATTTGTTTTGTATACAATCTCTTTTATAGGAACTATTCTTGTGTGACTCAGCTGGCAAAGAAATCTTTTCTGATCTGGTCCAGAAATTTGTGAGTATCCTGTCATGAAAATGTTATGGGAAGCCAATTTTATTTTGAAAAAAGGAGAATATAAATGAATTGAGGAAAACTAAATTTTCGAATGAAAGTTACTGATGTCACTTTGTAGCAGCATGCAACCTAAATGTACGCTGAGTACATGTTTATCTTATAGCATACAAATATTGAACCATACCTACTACATGTTTTTGTGAGTTGCATAATTTCTTGACACAGTTGAGCATTTTTATGACCTTGTAATTGTGTATGTGACTGAATAACCTGAAGGTGTCAAACTTACAACCTAAAGGAAAACTTGTGATGTTTTATGGACTATAAGAAATAACTTGATATTGATGTAAACAGTGCAGCTGGCAGAAGAATCAGCTTTGCCATAATTTCATGAAAATCAATATTATGAAATATAATCAACTTTACAGGTAATAAATTCTCAAGAAATAAATCATTGCTTAATCTTTTAGGATATGTAAAATGCAGTGTAGATTATCAATGACTTCTACCTGAAATGCAATGTGCAGAAATAATTCCATGGAATTGTTTGCTAATGTGTTATACATCTTTCTAAAATAAATTAAACTAATTTATTCCACATTTTTCTGTCAGTGGGAAAATCCTTCTCTTGTGATGATAGTTATGGACGTTACAAGTGAAACATCTTTCTCAAGTTGTGCTAAATGGTTGGAACGAGTAAGACAACAGAATCCAGATGTTCATATACCAGGTAATAATAATGGTTCACAGTATCTCTCTTAAAAAGATATGTATCTTTACATATTTTACCTATGTCCATGTACACTATTATATGGAGATCGAGTAACAGCATTTAACTATGACTCATTTCAGATTAACCTCTTTTATCTTGTATGAAATCTACCTTTAATTCAATGAAAATAGCTACCAACTGTTTTAAGTCCATCTGGACCGAAGGTCCAAGGTGGACTTTTCTAATACAAATCCTGTCCGTCATCCGTGCGTCCGTCGTTAACTTTTAATATTTTCAACTTCTTCTCCTGAACCACTGGACCATTTTTATCCAGACTTAGTAGTAAGTATCCCTTGGGGAAGGGAATTCAAATTTGTTCAAATGAAGGGGCTTGGCCCCTAGAGGGAAAAATTGGCAAAACTTCAAAATATCTTCTTCCAAAAAACTAGAAGGCCTAGAGCTTAATGTTTTGGTATGTAGTAACTTTTGGGCATGGAGAACCAAGTTTGTTCAAGGCGT
>JAUMGZ010128656.1:0-17206 GCA_032359645.1 Pododesmus macrochisma
ACATTACGAATTCCGATAGCGCGTTGCTGATTGGCTAACGTAAAGGTCACCAGAACGTGACCCTGTATGGGATGTCCACAGATCTTGATACAGCAGAATTAAGTTTCCGGAATGGAGCGTAGATCAAGATTTGGTTTTAATCAGATTGGGATTCAAACCAACGACCTAGGATTCTAGCATCAACCTACCAGCATGAAAAAAAAACCCTAACCACTGGACAAACTGCTGGTGTTGGTTCCACTGAGAAATACCATGCATACTGTCCGAACTTATAGGCTCAGTGAACTTAACTTCTGTAATTGATGAACTTGTAGGCTCAGTGAACTTAACTTCTGTTATTGATGAACTTGTAGGCTCGGTGAACTTAACTTCTGTTATTGATGAACTTATAGGCTCTGTGAACTTAACTTCTGTTATTGATGAACTTATAGGCTCGGTGAACTTAACTTCTGTAATTGATGAAGTTCCACTTGGTTTACATGTACTTCTTCTTTACTATTCTCTCTCTGTGTAATCAATTCTCTTCTTAAACCTATCTGGACAAAAGATTCTGTTGGACAAAAGATTCTGTCTTATAAAATCAAGAAGTAAATAAAAACTGACCTTTTCTTCAGTCTCTGGACTGACCGGTGACTTTGGCTGTGGTGTTGGGACATGAGCCTCGCAGTACAGTTGGCCATCCATAGTCTGCTTTCTGTAAAACATCAGAAGGACAGATTTGTTACAAACTCGTGATACCCACCCTACAGCTATCTTCAACACATTAATGATAACCTCACTATATATATATATACTGTACATATATATATATATTGATGTAAAAGAGCATCCATTACTTGTGTAGTGCATATGTGTAAAAACGGTAGTTCATATTGATTTTTTCCATTAAGGGTTTAATTCATTTGCACAGTAATATTTAGCAAAAAATTTAAAAGATTTGAATCAACAGAAAATACATTTGCACTGTGTAAAATTCGCCCTAATTTAAATTAATGTAAATCAAAGACAATTATTGTAGCTGGAAATTTATTTCATATTAAATTTGCCCTCTCATTTAATTTAGGGCAAAAATTATGAAAATGAAACCGGGAGCAAAAAACTTCCAGGTTTACAGTGTTTTGTTAACATAATATTATAACTCATTTAAGTGAATCCAACGTCAGGTTTATATTTTGTTTTCCGTCACAACATTTCAGGTATGTGTAATATATGCACACATACATCGTGCCTATTATACATTAAATTTGCATATTTCATCAGGAGCCCAGATTAAACATCACATAAACTGGTCACCAACAAGCATAACCATGACTTCCTGTCACAACCACAGGAAATGGTCATATCCTCTCTTACCCTATATAGGTTGACCACACTACTTCACTTTAATAGTGGTTCTTATTTTAAGCCTATAATGCTTGACCACAAAGTAAAGAGGATTTGACTTAATTCTACTTGATGTAAATGTCGATTGTGTGAAGTTTTTAGTATTTAGATGGGGGGTGAAAGCTTCAAAAGGGAAATGTGCTTGATGTACTTTTATTGTGAGTTGTTATGCTAAGTAATTATCTTAATTGTATAAGAGGGAGAGTTTTGTAACTTGTTTGATTTTAAGCAAATAAATGTGTTCTTCATTGAATTAAAAACTATCCATGGGGGTGGGAATTGAAGGTGTGTCATGGATTCTTTGATTTTTTTTTTGTTTTGTTTTCTGTGGTTGCACTCAATCAGCTGCACATGGCCATCTTGACGATAAGGCACCATCAATAACACAGCATGTTTTTGATAATTTATCATAGATCAGATTATCTTGGGAATGCCACACGATCAGAATCTTGAAAAATCTTGAAAGTTATATAATCTAAAGAAAAATATTATCTCCAATGTTTAAAAAGTTGAGAGTCCAAGGGCGCATAATATGTGGGAAGTTAAACATATGTGTTGACAAACTGCACCTAAATATCGAGGCATTTAATTTCTAATTTACTATAGGAGGAAACAAGTGTAATCTAACATTTCTTCCTTTTTTTTCTTTGTTCTTAACATTTTTTGAGATCAAAATAAAGAGACTGTCTACTTGTGACTATCTGTGCAAACTTTTATAGTGCTATACCACTTGAGTATCCCACCACATAGTCATGGCGACATGAAAATCATATAATTCCGTCCTTGAACCAATCAGACCTGACAATGTATTAGATAAAGGGAGCTTACTCTGTCAAGAATCTTTCAAACCTTGCCCTATCCTTTTCAATGATTTGAACCCATCAGACATTGCCCTATCCTTTTCAATGATTTGAACCCCTCAGACCTTGCACTATCCTTTTCAATGATTTAACAGGTAAACAGAACAAGCAGTTTGCTTTTTTCCGGTCAAATTTGGGCCACCTTCAAGATTAGAATCTAAAGCTTTGGGCATTGAACTTCTTGTACTATTAGAACCTTGACAATACAATTTGCAGCCTAATGAATTCCTACTAATTGCTAAACAGATTCCGGTACATTACTAGATAATAATAAAAGTTTGCCACTAATTGATGATCATTAGAGACATCACTAATAGTTAATGCTGGATCTATTATCATATAAAACTGTCAACAGTACTTTGTGACTCCTATAAATTAACTACACCAGTATGTGTAGGGTTTATATCATAATTACCACATATTGAGCGGCATTACATCCCATTGTGACATATTCTTTTAACTACATCACAGCAGATCACAAAATACAATCTTTTTCATGCCCTAAATTCTTGCAAGTTAATTATTGACTTGGTTTTTATCTAGTGAAGTGGGTGCAACTCCATAGGAAAGTTGATACCTAAAGATCCGCAAAGTCATATCTAAATCTTACATTATATTCTCTTCACTGCAGGATCAGGACTGAGATGGTTTTGTACTCAATAAAAATATACTTGTAAGTCTGTTGGTTATCTGGTGAGGACTCTATCAACAGAGTGCAATATATCACTATGGAATTTTGATACAGTTGTTTCTATTTCATAAGCTTAGATTATAATTGTACAAATGAAATCGACTTTAAATCACCATAAATCAATATATTTGTGTCTGTTCTATTCATACATTCCTATAACTTTGCTTTTAATTATATAAATGTTTTAGAGTAAATCATGGTGAGTAGGCAGTATTTCATTCCTGTTTTTGTCCAATTAGGTGCCACCTGATTGAGCAAACCGTTTTTAAAGAAATCGGTCTGAAAAGTTTCTTAATAGCTGATCAATCCCATGTTGCACTGGTAAAGTCATACAAATTCATGTTCTATATAAGTTCAAATAAAATACAATCATTTTGTCAGTTATTATTTTTAAGAAATTAGAATCCAAAAGGCGAAATATGATAGTCTTCATGGCAAATGTGTACGTTACAATTGCACCCAGCAATAATAACCTGTTTTTTTTTAAACATTTAAAGCTAATTTACTTACCTGTGTTTAAATGACCCCTTCCTTAATTTAGATATAGATGGCATTGTTATTTGTTTAAAAGTTAAGACACTATTTGTAACTTTAATACAAATGTATATTTGGTCAATTATATTCTCACAAATTGGAGACAACTTTGCTTTTGTACACTGAATGACTTCCTTTCTCAATAATATCATTCACAGAGTTCTGACATCAAGGCTTATGTCAAATAAACCATTAATTTTAAAGTAAGTATAGTTGATCTTTGTTGTAAAAACTCTTGTGTCATTACCGATCCACACTTCTCTTCAAAATGTTGAAACACAATTAAAATGACTGAGTCACTCCCAGCCAAGAAAACAGAAAATTCAGATTTTGAAATCTTAATTCCAATTAAGTTTATATATATCGGAAAACAGAAAATCAAGATTTTGAAATCTTAATTCCAATTTAAGTTTATATATCCCATCATCCTGCTGTTGTTTTCAGCTATGTGACAACACAAGTCATTCATAAGTATAGATATAGAACGGGGATGATACATATATAAATATGTTAACCGAGTCACAGAATAAAGGAGGGCCTGTGTGCACACATCAACGTATCCATGACAAACTTCGCCAAAATGTCTATAAAGTATCAACTTCCTGTTTAGAACTGTAATAATTTCTCAGATAACACAAACAACTTAATATCCTAGAATGATCCAACAATGGATGACAGTTCTGCTTATTCTTAAATAAACAGAAAAGTAAATTCAGGTTATAAAAACACACGTGTAATGACGTTTTAATCATACACCAAAACACTGGGTTAATTCACACAGACCACTCATCTTTTATAAACACGTTTAAAAACATCCGTTATAATTCATACAGATAAGAACTCCACCAACGCACACACACAGTCCGCAGTGACTCAACTGTACATAAAAACACAAGTGACTGCATTGCATTATTTTTAAATGACTATCTATCACACAGAAGGCTACTGTTTTAACCTATCTGTATATATCTGAATGGCCACAGAGACAGATAAAGCCTTTTATTTATAGTTTTGAATTTCTGTATTTATATTTTGAAATTTGCAACTGTTATGCAACAGCAAGGCTACTGTTTCATTTTCGTGTTTAGATCTGACGAGATATTACAGGCGGACAGATAAGGTCGTTTATTTTTAGGCAGAATTACTGATATTTGTCTCGATTATGACGTAACTTGTCACTCTGATGAAATTTAAGAATTAATCAAAAGAACATTTTTTGGCTTTACACATTTAAATCACAGTAACATTAGCGTATGCACATAATCCTTGGTCGTGTGGTTAAAAACATTATACAAACATTTGTAAAACGGCAAGACCTATTTTGTCATCATAGAAAACGTGATGGCAGCAGTCAAATTTACAATACTGTTTCCAACTCTTGCAGAAACTCCTCTGATCTCAATATTTTTTTGTATCAAGTTTATTATATATACCACTCTTGACTATCCTGTTAATGTAATAATTCTACTGTACAACTAACAATGATTCACAGTAATTATAACAATCCTTCATGTACTTTACCCCAATTACCTGATAGATACTGTACAAGACTTATTACGTTAATTACGGTAACAATCCTTGTAGTGGTACTACATGACAATAACACCCGTTATATTCCAGACCTATTACTACAATAAAGGACTACAACTCTCTGTTGTTTGTCTTCAGTCAATAACTTTATTACCCTCACATTTCTCTAGATGCATTGTCACCGACTTTTTATCTTTTACGTGTCAACTCTGCACCAATTATACTCCAATCATGTTTCTAGCTGACAATTATAACAAAACGTCAAATGTCACCAAGTCCTCTGTCTATCATTAAATTCTGTTTATTGACCGGAATGAAAAACAAAACCCTTACATTCAAGTACATTTTTACAATGCAATAATTTAATTCCAAGTTGATTTATAGTTTTATTCATATTTTATACCTTAAAATTTCTCCCAATAAATGAACAGGTTGTGTCAAACATTCTTTAAAGAAACAAGATTAGTTATTTACTTCTTTTAACAATCTTAGGTTGCTATCTTCTTAGAAGTATTAATTGCAGCAATTCATTTAATAGTGATGTCTCAATAAAATATCAAGCTGCAGACACATTGACATGATACTTCACTCAGTCACATTATTCTGACACCGAACCAACCAGTCCTCCTCCTACTCAGTAATACTGGGCGCTTAACAGGGAGCCAGAAGATTGCCTAATTTTAAAGTCTTTAAGGTTTTGAACAACCAGGATTCAGCGCCTAACCACTGGGCCAACGTGCTAGTCCCCTCACAATATTTGATTTTTGCAATAAGTATATGAACAGTGTTTACCCTTTCTGCCTGTTCTGGTTGCTACAATAAACACTTTACCATCATTCAACATAATTTTTTTAAAGACTTCAAATCATCTGCACGACTTGTAGGACAATTCTTGGGTACAGTTGAATACACTTAAATATTTGAATTTCATATGTACTTCGGTAAAGTTGACAGTAGAAGTGTTTTTTCTGATATCTATTTTGTAGTCACACTGCAAATCAAGACATATTACAGTTACATTTACATGAAGGAATGACAAAAATATTGATATAACTCACTATGCTGTATACTTCAGTAAAGACTGTCAGCTATCACCAGTAGACCTGCTTCACAACATGTTTATTGTCAACAAATGAAAAATGTGTCAACATAAAAACAATTTGGATTTTTACAATGTGTCTTTGATGTGGATATCAGGTAGTAATCGGCAGTATGTATCTCAAGGCCCTAGACAGATAACTTCAATATAGATATGTTTAAAGTGTTTGTAAATACAAGGAACTGACTTGTTATCTTTATCAAACATAAACTATCCACATATACAAGAGTATACATATTAAGTGTCAATTAAGGCCGACTCAAGTAATATCAAAGAACAAGCAATTTAAATCTTAATCTATACACTTGTCTTTAAAGATAAAAATAAATATGAAACCTGCAAGTTTAAATAACACATATTTGAAGTTTTGTGAATTCGGTCAATAGTTCTATTATTCTATTGTTTAATTTTTAGTTGTTTTTTTCTAATTTAAATGTCAATTCCATAATTCATGAGTTAGTTTTCTATTGTAAACTTTCACAAATCAATCTGCACAATAATGTATTTCTACAAGGGGAGATAATTCAACTACAGGGATCAATTCCTAGGGGAGATAATTCAACTATACAGGGAGCAATTCCCAGGGGGGATAATTCACCCAAAATTGAGCAGAAAGTTCAGGTAAAGCTATTAATATTCAAGTTCTGCAAGTTGGCGGATTGGTGAAAAAAGCTAAAAAGTGATTAATTCACCAAAACATTATGAAGTACTGTGCACTGTAATTACATCCAAGTGTCTTTGTATCACAAAGAAAGGTACAAATAATCAAAACTAAGTATAAATACTCCCTGATTGGCTTACTTACATATATTTCTCAACTACATGTATTCACTGATAAATTGATGTTATAAGCATCTTTAATTTTGATTTAACATTATTTCCTAACTGAGGTTTGTAATATACATATATTCTTACCTTTCTCTTTATAATTATATTAATTCATTATTAATATGTATTGTTTTGTCAATTCTTAAAGTGCACAGTATTTTAGGTTTAGATTATATCTGATAAAACGATTCCACAAGTTTTAAAACTTACTTCTTATGACTGTGTAAGTGAATCCAAGACATGATTTTCTTTGTTGATCCAAATGTATCTTTCGAATGATAAACTCTACCCATGTTCAAATATATCCAATTAAAATGTAAATTATTTCAATACAGTTAAATATCAAATTTTCACAAAGCAAACACCATAGAACCATACTTCACTACTTTGACCACATGCATGAATCTTTCAATCTGCTAGGAGTATGTACTTATATAAGTTCCTCTAAACTAAATTTGCTGTAAACAAAGAGTATTTGCATTAGGTGTATAACTCCTTGACATGTTAATGAGAGCATGTACCCTCCTATCACCATAACATGTAGCACTGGTCTTGAATGCTTCAAACTTGTTTACATATGTCCTGAGATAATTGAATTACTGACCAATGACCAGTTCTACATTCTGAAGTGGGGTCATTTTCACAGTATGGCAAACACTCATCTTTCTGTGTAGTAAACACTGACACTTATTGTTTACAAACATTGAACTGTCAATTACAAAGGCACTAGGCAACACCACATATGCTGTTTAACTGGAAATGTTACTAAACATACAATTGATTATCACGAAACAGGTTAATCTAATGAAACAAGTTACTTTTAATTTATATCAATCAGTGATCAATTGCTATGAACCTTTATGAATGCTTTTATTATGTCAATATTTGTACTTCGGATATCATTCACCTTTTAAGATTTTTTAAAAACAAGTTTTCATTGCCTACGGTTACAGCACTGTCCTGTCGGTCATGTTATAACCCCTGTAGCAATATTGAAGAGTGATTGACACTTCAAGATCAATAAATTTAAAATGAATTTGTATGAAGGAAGCAATGACCTCAACATCCTTCTGAATTATCTTTTGCAAATGTTTTAAGGGAAAAATATATAATTTCTACAATATTTTGTAAAGTTCATAATTTAAGTTATAAATTTCAATGTCACCATTTAGATAAAAGTTTATTATCTATAGTTTTACAATAGAGAACCTTTATAATATATAATATTGAATACTTAATAAAAGATATACGTATACACACTTCAAGCAGACATATATAAAATGGTTAATTTAATTACTTTGTAAAACTTTCCATATATTCAGAACACATGTTGATAAGTTTTTGGTTCAACTATTTTTAGGATTATTTTTGGTAGACCACAAATTAATTTGTGGTTCACATGTCACATTTATATACAGATCAATCTATAGTTGTTTTTACCCTAATAGTCTAGTATGACTTTTCCTTTTCGATTACAATTTGATGAAGACCAAAATATACAAAACCAAAAAGGCCTCGTGATGCTGCGAGTCAATATGTTCCTTAACATCTCAACTATTGAAAAAACATTTTACTTTCATTCATATTTCAATTCTTCATAGAAGCATTCTTTCTGTCATGTAATATAAACCAATTATATAATTAGGGATATCATGGAGTGCCACCAGTGTGCACTGTCACAAATACCAATTACCTATGTTATAAAGTCTAGAAGTACATGCAACTGAATGTGGTACATATAACCCTCCTACACACAGACAGATTGAAGAGTACTCTTAATATGATGAAGTTATCTATAAACAGTAACATAAGTATGTCAGCTGCTGATTGAAGTGCACTTACTCCCCCACTCTGACACCAGGGGGCAGCACTAGTAAGCTCATCATGTGGTGAGACACACTGTTCTATATAATGATGATCAGTTTCATATAAATATTGATGAAATGCTTTAAGGATTCACCAAAAATATCCGATACATCTATTTCAAGGTTAATGTGATACTTGAAAGGTTATTGACCCACGTACATAGGGTAAAAGCTGGTATCTTTATAACATTTTGTCTGGTCAAGGGCTGTTCACTCTGCATTGCAATATATCATTCTATTCAGCAAGTGAAATTTCATCCAATTCAGCTTAAACTTTTTCACTGCATGGTTTGCACAGGAATAAGAGGACATTTCACACATCTAAATAATGATTACCATTGCATGGTTTGCACAGGAATAAGAGGACATTTCAGACATCTAAATAATGATTACCATTACCATAAATCTGGGTGCATGTTATTACACTATGTTGTATGTTATGGTCTCCAATAACTTTCAGAACACATAATTTTTTGTCACAATATTGGTGAAATACTCTGGAAATGATGTTAAACCCTAATTAAACAGAGCACATAATTTAAGATAAAAATATACCATCAAAATTCACAGTATATTTTGTCATTTTTTTCCATATCAGATTTTGTGTTGTTTTAGGTTGATATATATATATACAATGTATATCTTGCTCTGCACTGAATGTACTTTTAGCAATTAAGGGGAGATAATCTGAGCATGACATTTTTAAGGAATGACTGATATTTTTTTTTTATTCATAAAAATAAAGATGTATCTGTTCATTTGTAAATAAACAGTTGATTGTGAAAAACAAACATTCTCGTGACTTTGATAACAAACATTCCTATGACTTTAAAAATAATTGTCCGTCACACAAGAAACATCTGTTGCCATGTTATATACAATATTTATATATATATGCCGTCTGCCAAGGGCGACTTTAAAGTTGTCAGCCTCATAAATGAAGATTAATTGCAGACAATCTTCATCAGTTAAGATCACGTGCACTGTTTTCTCAATATCATTCATCAAAATATAATTTTTATTAAACTTGTCATATTTTAAAATGGCTATTATCACTGAGTCTTCAAGTTATATAAAACATAAATAAGGCTGGAGTAAAAATTACATCAAGATATCATCAATCAGAGATATTATGACAAGTCTAACTGTTCAACATTAAAATGTTTCACAATTGCGACTGTCGGTCTCTTAAAGATTTTGATAGGTTTTTTGGATTCTTTGGTATAAAGTATGTTTTTTTTTAATCTTCACAGTTTCTCAACCAACTTAATTCTTATGTGATACAGATAATTTTCTTCATCAGGTGCTTGACAAATCTAATTGATATACATATGAATTTTAAGTCACATATTATCCAGCACTTATGATCCATGTTCATCTGTTATCTATTAACAATTAAATGTATTTCAAATTATCATACTCACAGATACCTGAAGCTGATTGGTCGGACACTCTTGTAGTTAGGGGTCGTGGGATCTCCGGAATACTTCATAGTTAATTCACACAACACAAAATAAATCTATACTTCACTCAAACAGAAGCTTATTTCTTCAGATTTTCATTTATGACTTTTTCATCTTTCACTCATTTGAAAGGTACAAGACAAGAGGTCATACAGAGGTCAACTTGTTTTAAAGTTTGTATGTTACTATATAATGATCATATAATGTTATCCGACACAAATCGATGAAAGTGCGTGTATACATATATACAACGTCACTCTCTAATACAGACATGTAACAGTTTGTAACATAAACTTGGGTTATTAAGTTACGTCAACATATTACTTCATTAAATACCCAATGCATCAGATTAGAAAGATTTTCCTGTGCAGAATTCAGAACTGAAATATCTATCTATTTTATTTTTTTGTGGTTACTTGACAAAATTTCTGGTAGGTCCGAGAAACTTGTTGATCTAGTATAATGTTATGGTATTAAACTATTCCAGATTATGCCATTTCCACAAGGACCACCTCAACAAAACAACAGTGTTAGTGCTCCTGAGAATTTGTTGTTCGATCTACTCAAGATAATGTCACCAAAATGATCGAAGCAGCATACAAACTTAGAAGAGTAGTTGCTTTGTTATCAAGTTAGAATTCAACAAATACTGGAGATAGTTTGCCTTCAAATGGACAAAAGTCTTCTTCCTAGCAGTGGTCAATATTAGTACTGGACAGTGAATTCTGACTGTCTTCCTATGATCTACCCAAGATGACCGATTGGATGAGACGCACAGACGACATCATGATGAAATGACAAGGAAATGTACAGTCGATCAATCATGTACCCAAGTTCTAGATCTGTCCGAGTGTGTATATATGTATCCAGCTAATATGATATCAAAGAGTTAGTTTTCAAATACAAGACTTCTCCAATCCAATGTGTAGTTACATCCTTACACTCAAGATTAATTTACAAAATTAACCGATATAGTGAATTATATAACAGTTAATGGATTATAATTCAACTGCATGTACTGTAATGTTCTGCACGCATCTTTACTAGGGGTTAATTATTGTTCACTAAGAATACGAGTAAATACACCATATAAATATCAAAATCAAGAGCAATTCCTCGAATACTTGTCACTTGATTGTAGTAATAAATTAAAAATCTCACAAAATTGACATAATCTAAGAATTAGTCCTCATAAATAATCCTTTGTCCCATTATCTCCATATAGATATTACACACTACGCAAAACTCTGTAAGGGTTGACCTTGAAACGCTCTTCATATGAATCCATTATCATAGTGCTTATAATCTTAATGTGCACGTTGACACCACTTAAAACTGAACTTAGGATGACGCTGGTATGTGTGTACGCCCATGTCATTATGAGATTAGCATGAAGTGTGCAGTTGTTATAAAACATTGCACAACTAAAATGTTTGCATATAATCAGCAAACTATGTTAAGTTACACACATTTCCTGAATAATTCAGGTCCTTGGCAAGTATGAGGTCACTTCATGTTGGTGACATAATCTTACTTCAATCTTCAATCTGTAGCAATGTGTGATATATGGCTGCAAGCTATGATTTAGTCCATCATTGGTCAGAGAGTGCACTCTCAATCATTTAAGTGACCACAGTTGACCAAAGAGTTAGACCATCATCAAACATGCATCCTCATTCATTTAGGTGACCACAGCTGACCAAATGATCCTGGATCATTTAGGTGACAACAACTGCTAACCAATGCCTTATAGTTTATCATCTAATTTGCACCCTTAGTCAGTTGAGTGCTGCTGATCAACAGGTTATATCATACAACCTACAAACAAGCATGTTATAAAGAAACATGACACCAATATCACATTCACAGGTTTGATGGTTTAATAGAGAAGTGTAAGCTGATATTACTTATACAAAGTTAATAAGTGGTCGTTGCCCACTATAACAATTGAACAGCATGACCATTTTATTATTACATGTAGATTCAATATGCAATATATTACCATGTGTTAATGAATATGTAACAATATATATGAAACACCCACTTAATTCAATATCTGCCAATCAAGTTTTATCTTATTGATACTTCAATATATTATTTATTCTATATATGTTGTTCAATTGTGCTTCCTGAGAAACGTTCAGCTTCCAAAATTACTGTTTCCAGAATTACTTCATCCAGCCCTATAATTTTTTTTCTTTTTCTGTAACTGTACCGTTTTCAGTTTCTTCAAATCTCAGAATTATTCTTAAATTAAGTCTTGAAATAAATATGACTTGAAAATTGTTTTGCAGATTATTTTGAAATTTAACCTGCCAAATATGAATTATTAGAAAATTTAGCCTGTACATATGAACATTCAGATAAATATAACTAATTTTAAAGTTTTGTCTGACAAATTATTAACTTGTTTTGAAATTTTGCCTAAATTAATTCATTTTGAAAGTTAATTGGTCTAAATACAGTGATACATCACGGTAGTTCGTTTAAAATTATTTTAAAATTAGACCTAAATAAAGATAAGCTTTTGTGTCACTAAGAAAATTAATGTACAACTATACTACCCAAACCTACCTTGACCGAACATTTGGCCCCACCTTGACCAGTGAGTGATAGCATCTCCATCAAAGAGCCTGCAATATACTTCAAAGGCAATCTACCTGACACGACCTGAATACTTTGACAGGTATCTGGACACCACATGACAGGTGAGATACAGGTATGCTGCAGTAGTCTTATAGAGGGGGATTTACAATTCTACATCACTATAGGGATACAAATGCTTTAATAAACTTTTTACTTTCTTAAAAAATTATAGATAAAATTTAGTCAAAGCATTACAGCAGTATTTCAAGATTTGATCAATCTCTTTGACACCTGGGCCTCCAAGGTGATCGAAGTTTTCAACCTCAGTTCCATTGAGACCCTCCCTGATAACTCATGGATTCAACCTTAATCTCTTTAATAACCCCTCCCTGGTCACTCAGTTTTTAACATTATGTTCATCAACACCCTCATTGATCGGGGATCACTTTTCAAGTGTTAATGTTAATTTCACATTTTCAAAGTACCAGTAAACATTTTATATTAACTTTGAATGTATAAAAGACAGGGTTACTAATGCTAACAAGCACAACACTTAATCAGCTAGGCATCCCCGCCAAGGAAACTTAATTTGAAGTGTGAATTAATGAATTGTATACAGAAAGAAAAAGAAAAAGAAAATGACAACAAAACAAATGTTGGCACTTTTCCAATAGATTTAACCGGCACGATGGCTCAAATTCGACATGTGATTAGGTAGGCACATGTTCGATTCACTGTCGTGTCCAACCCAAGACTTTAAAATTAGGTAATCTTCTTGCTGCCTGCTTAGTGCTCAGCATTACTGATAAGGAGGAGAACTGGTAAGCTTGGTGTCAGGATAAGGTGACCTATATAGTGGTGTAGTCATGTCAATGTGTCGGTGAGGTAGCACAAGAAAGTAGCAATCAGTGCACACTGTCACAAGCAGACACCATTTCGATATGACCTAGACATGAGTCGAACGGATGTTAAACCCCAATGAAACAAATAGAATTGATTTAATTGACAGCTATCGTCATTTCCATAAATACCATCCCAAATAATGTCCAAACTAACCCCCTTCACCTGGCTCCCCTCAAGAAACAACTAATTTGATCAACATTTCTGGAATACTGCACTAACCACCAGACAAAAAAATGGTCACTTTTGACCTTTCACAGCAATATTTTACAGACATTTTTACAACCGCCCAGAGGTGGGTCAAGATGCTTATAAACGTCATTGTTTACAGGTGTGTGCATAGATAAACGTAAACGTCAGCGATAATATAGATAATATAGATACTCAGATTGCAATACACGTCATCATGGAGATGTCCAGATTACGACCTTCAATATACATCAGCTCACTATATCAATATCAAATTAAATCTCTATAGCTTGTATAGCAGGATATTGAACATTCAAATTCTTTTTAATTTGTAACTCACATTTATTTAATGGTTTAACCTGTCACAAATTATGCATGGAAGGACAAAACCTGTGATGAACTCTTCTAGTTCACATATCCTCACAGAGGTCACATTGAATGACGTCATCAGATAAAAGTTTGTTTAAATACAGTCTTAATGTCCATTTCAACACAATTTTAGGTCAAATCGAGACATTGTTTGCTTGTGACAATGCACACTTATTGTGACTTAAAAGTGCTACCCCAGAGAAATATCAAGCAACAGACACATTATCCTGAAACCAAGTCAACCGATCCTTCTCCTACCCAATTTGCTGAGTGTTCAACAAAGAGCAAGATTACATGATTTTAACATTCGTGATAACCTTATTTTAGCGTTCTTAGTGTGACAAGTCGGGGATCGAACCCACAACCTTCAGCCCACATATAAAAGATTCAATTGGTAATTATTAATGACAAATGCATAGATATGGTAAAAGCAGTAGAACTGTTTCTAAGATCAGTCATAGTTGCCAACTCTCCCTATTTAGGAGGGAGTCTCACTATTTTTCACACACGATTATCACTTTTGACATCAGTATAATTCCTATACCTTGCGTATCAACTTGCTTTAACTTAGTGTATTGCACAGAACTGCTTAAATGAGACAGTTTACACTACTTGTTTGTCATATAGGGCATTGTGTATAGATATTAAAGACATCTTAAGATTTTGCTAGACGTGTTCTCCCCCATGAAAATTTCAAAAAGTTGGCAAGTATGGATCAGTGTTAGCAACAAAAGCATGCTCCAGCAATTCCAGCTAAATGTACCAGCCTATATCAGTTTATTGTGATCCTAGTTAAGCTTACAGAAAGATACATCAGCAACTTCATTGACATACTTAGATACTACATTTGGTACAATGTTGTACATGTAGTTAACAAAGAGTCCTGCTGACCTTGATGAACTGATGTTATTAAAGACTTTGTGTTACCTTGATGAACTGATGATATCTGACCTGTAAATACCCTATCAACATTTTGCTAATATCCCAATGATCAACAGATAATCTTTACTGTAAACATCTAATAATGGGGAATTTATACAATCTCAACAGCCAAATGGTGGACTTAGCAGTCAACAACAAGAGGAACAAATTGTTGTCTTTGTAAAAGATACTTGGTGTACAAATAATTAAAACTTGATACATTCAGCAAGCAATGAATCAGTGATTTTAACAGAAAAAGACCCATTTCCAGTTAAATTATCTAGATAAAACCATTAATATTATAACATCAAACAAAATAGTATTATAAAATTGATCATTATTCAAAAGTTATGAACAAAACCATCCCTTCCTTGCTTTGAATGCAGGTGCCATTAAGACTTAATTGTGCGTTTCATTGGTAATGATTTTATCAATTATAAATGCCATACTTTGAAGAGAAGAAAATGCAAGTTAAAGTCACAAAGAAATGAGAAAGTATGACAACATTTCACAAGTGTAATATCAATCTTGTATATTTCAATCAAAGAATGAAATAAGAAATTCTCTTGAAAAGAGGAACATATTGCCCATATATATTGAAATTCCATTAAGCGAGACAATACGTTCAGCCAAAAACCACCGTGGCTACATAAACAGGAAAACACATTAAGTAGTGTTGGCCTAATGGGAATTTAATACCAGCACATTAAGTAAAGGTTGGAGTAATATTCCAGTGCAATATAAAGATGATGAAAGGATTATAAGATGCTGATGGGATTATCATGGTTGCTACTGGGGGCAGTAGACCTGATGCTGGTATATATAGGTCACCACCAACCTGCTTCATTCTTGTAAATCAATCTACTGTTTACCTTGCACTTTATACCACAGATTTTAAAACAAAATCTGAGAAATTATACATTGTCTTCAGTAAGAATATTGTATTCAACAAAATTAAGTATGGTATAAATTAAATTTTTTTAACCATGACAATGACAAACTCATAAAATTCAAAGTGGCTTTTATATATAGAGTCTAAATTTGAAACAGAAAAGTTTCCACATTGAAACAAAGAATATTAAACTGGTGACAAAATGTTGTCCAATCTCCTGGGGATATTAAAAAAATATTGAAAAGAATACACAATGACAGCTAGTCCACAAAATGCAATACAAAATGCAATACCAAATTAGGTCATAATTTAAATATTAATCAAAAACGGCATACACTAAAACCAGCATGTTTAAGCGTATGCCATCAAAAACACAAAACAGTGTATGCCATCAAAAACACAAAACATTTATAAATAAAAAAAATAAATAAAAAAAATATATATCCTAGGTGAAATTATTTCAGTACAATAAGAAAATTATAGAACACCAAGAATAAATATACAGTAGAATTTACTTTTGGTATTCTTCCCTATATGTCTAGTGTATCAATTCTTTGCAATCTGTGTCTCCACAGCCTTATAAGTATATTGCTTAGAGGGTTAATAAAATTGTCCCCATCAACCTCACATCACTGGTATAAAATTCATCAATGAATTTAGTTCTGCAGTATTTTTCCATTGTGGCAAGCTCTAAAACAAAGCGATTCTAATTTCTTTACTTTTGTGTTAGTTCATATATGCCAGCTTATGTATAAGTTAAGATATTGTGATCTTGTGTTGAGCAAAAACAAATTTACTTTGTAGCAAAATTAATTGTGTACTGTCAGCTTGTGACTACACCTACACAGGTAAGATAAGAGGTTATCACACTTACACAGGTAAGATGAGGGGTTATCACACCGACACAGGCAATATGAGGGGCTATCACACTTACACAGGTAAGCTGAGGGATTATCACACCTACACAGGTAAGATGAGGATTATCACACCTACACAGGTAAGATGAGGGGTTATCACACTTACACAGGTAAGATGAGGATTATCACACCTACACAGGTAAGATGAGGGGTTATCATACCTATACAGGTAAGATGAG
>JAUMGZ010128767.1:0-29642 GCA_032359645.1 Pododesmus macrochisma
CCACCAGTGTGCACTGTTACAAGCCGACAGTGTCTGTGACTTGTTATGTCAATGAGGCAGCACTATGAAGTTGCCACCAGTGTGCACTGTTACAAGCCGACAGTGTCTGTGACTTGTTATGTCAATGAGGCAGCACTATGAAGTTGCCACTAGTGTGCACTGTTACAAGCAGATTGTGTCTGTGACTTGTTATGTCAATGAGGCAGCACTATGAAGTTGCCACCAGTGTGCACTCTTACAAGCAGACAGTGTCTGTGACTTGTTATGTCAACGAGGCAGCACTATGAAGTTGCCACCAGTGTGCACTGTTACAAGCAGACAATGTTTCTATATTCATGACCTAGACATGTGTTGAAAGGATCATTATACTCCAATAAAACAAACAAACAGATCATCAAGATTTATGTCATGTATGTGTTTCAGTGTCAGTTTTGTAAAATATATCATCAAATATAAGTACTTAATAACTTGTCCTAAAGAATGCTAAGTGAATCAGCTAATTTTGTTTAAAAAAAAAATGAAAGAAAAACTAATAAGGGTAATATTATTTTGAACTTTCGTTGGCCTAGATGTGAAACAGTGGCAAACCATTGACAAATTATAACTATTTTTCACACCTGTGATAGAGTTTTCCTGTGTTTTAACCTGTGTATGTACGGTTTCTCTATCCACCCTAGGGTGAGATAAGCGTGCGCTGCTCTTATAGACAATGACATGACATCGTGAAAACAATGAATATGACGTTGCGTTAACAAATAATATGATGTCGCAACAATTCATTGCATTTGCTGGAAACTCATACAATTAACACTTTGTTATCGCCATGATAAGATTGTTAAAGGTGTGAGAAAAAGAATCAGTCACCCCTGGTTGTGTAAGATGAGATACATGTATCTCAACCTCCGACTGAGATTGTTTTGAACTGAACTTGAAAGGAGTGATTGATTCTATTAATCTCATCATATTCATCCAATGTTTGAAGTAATTCCAAGCCATTTAGAAGACGGCTAATTGGTTGGTTAGCTTTAAAGTGGAAGGTTATGCAAACATGACCCCTAAAGGAATGTAGCATGCTCCTTTGTAATTGGATGAAACTTCTTGTTCTTTGATGAGAATGATTAAAAGACACCTTGATATACATGTATATCAGTGTTCTCCCCAGGATTTTTTTATAGTGTCATGGTAAATATAGCACGATTCATTTTATGCAATCCTGCAACCTATGATATATATATATCTGCCTTAAAAATCTTCTACATATTTACAAATGTTAGCAGTAAATATTAATGTTAATATGTAATGCTCTACAGTGTGCTAAACTTAATATTATATTTATGTTGAGACAGCTTTTTAGTTTTTTCCATATTGTACTATACCCACACATTCTAACAGACTTGTAACATTCTACTGCTTTTTGTATATTTTCAGGACCGGAGTAACTCCTATGACAGCATGAGTTTTGCATCCTTTGAGAGTCAGTTACTAGATATCATGAGGTCTTCGGGCGATCCAAATGATCCCATGAAAAGTGAGTCACTAATGATATACTGGTAGAAGTACTGTATTAACTGTAAGATGAATCTGTGGTAATTTGAGAGAAATGAGCAAAGTTTGCACAACCAAAACTTAAGTTTAAAGATACATGTATGTAATATATGATATTTTAACTAAAGTAAAGGTATGTCAGTTAAATTTATATTAAGCAAAATTGTATTTAGTTTAACTGTGCTTGCTCTTCTTATGAAGTTCTTAGAATTCCTTTTGGGGTTAGTTCTTAGTTAAACTTTTCGAAAGGAAAAGGAAAAAGTCATTGACCATGTGCATTGGCAAAGAAAATTTTAACTTCCAGTTGAATATTTAAACCAAGCATGTGAACTTGATGAACTGCTTGATTGATGATGTAGACTAATGATGAAGTATTTAAATATTCAGTAGAGAGTTTAAGTTCAGCATGCACATTACATGGGGATCATTGTCTGTGTAATAAAACTAATGAAGCATTGTGATGGGTGATGACTGAAATGCTCCTGTATTTAAACTTGTATAGATCTACTAAGTATTTAACAAATTAAATACATGTATATATCTTGTATAAATACTTCATTCAATATTTTTTCACTTACATACATATATGTTCATATATATGTGGTAAATTTTCAATATTTGGTGATGTCACATTCTTTAGAATTAAGCAGCCTCATAGTCATAGGTTGTATTTATATAATGTAGCATAAATTTGTGTCAATAATGTTACACGCAGTTGGTTATAAATTTTACTATCTTCGATGTTGACAGTCATAGTTTACAAATCTACGATGTTTATGGAATTTTGAAGTTCATAGTAAGAGTTCAATGTTCAGTTCAAAGTACAATGTATATACATATGTCAACAGAGTCATTTGTAAAATGATATTTCTTGTAAATTGAAGTGGTCAGAACCACTAAATGGATGGCAACTAACTTGTAGTCTAACTTAGTACTCTGTTATAAATAATTAAATATCATACATTGATTTTGATGAAGTAGAACTACTTTAACTCCTTAGAATGACATATTTGAATGTTTTAGGAGGGAAGCCAATATTTGGTTTTGGGGATGGAAGTGGCATGATGGAGAAGGAAGGCTTAGATCAAGGTTCATATGGCAGTGCTCAAGGTTCACCTGGAGGCAGTGAGCACGTGGAGAGGTTCTCTCGTAAAGTCTTCGTAGGGGGATTACCGCCTGATATAGATGAAGGTACTTGTATGTATAATTCGCATGAAAAGTAGCCAGCTCTGAAGCTCATAACTTCCCGGTTCTGTATTATCATAGGAAATCTATGAATTTTTTTTTCGTCAGTCCTGTTTTTAATTTGCCAGGTTGACAGTCAGACATATTTTCCATACATTGACTAAGGCATTTATTGATTTAATCAAAACAGAATGTTTATTTCATTATTCCAAATGCATTCAATGAATGCACAGACAGTAAACTAAATGACATTCATTTGCTAATGAATCCAATATCTAATTACTGCATGTGTGACAAATATGAAGTGATATTGTTAAGGCGTTATCCTCGGAGAGAACAACAGATGGCTGTTAACCATTTGTTCATTACTCCAAAAAACAACTCTTTACACAGGAGTCATGTTGTAATATTCACAAAAATGAAATAAATAATTTTCATTTTCTTTTAAATTCAAAAATATAAAATTACCTTTGTATTTTAAAATCAGCAATGAAAATAAATTTCTTACATTGTATGTCAAGAGCTTCAAATTACGGGTAATATCCATATTGCATTGTCATGGTATTGAATGATAAAAAGTATGTCATATTAAATATTAAAACTATTGAATTATCTAAGTTGAAATGCATCCAATCGACTACAAATGTGTGAAGTTCCAAACTAGATGAAAAAATATCCACAGGGAGGCTGTTAGATAAAATCTATCATTAGGTCTGTAAGTTGATCTGTCAGAATCAATTTATTGATTATTAAGTGTCGTATAGTACAATTAAACACTAGTTTAGGTGGGACTTGAGATGACATGCCATGACTAAGTACAATTGAAATTGTGTGAAATACAGTAAGGCATATAAATAGTAGTTGAGTGTATACATCGACATGGTATCATTTTGTTTTTCGCCTTTGCCTTTTATGTATTCGTTAGTCAATAATTTACAGGTACATGTATGCTAGCTATGATATGGAGTTACAGTTACTCCTATATATATACTTTATCCCTGTCAATAATTTACAGGTAAGCTAAGTTATATACAAGAGTTGCCATGTTACATTTAGTAGATTTACTCCTAGCAATATCCATTTTTTCTCTAGAGCATCCATAATTTAGTGTTTAAAAGTGTAAAAGAGCTCCCCAGTGAATTTACAAGAAAGACCAGTTATGTAGTCATGTATACACATATATATACCCTGTCCTCGGTCATTAATTTACTGTTAAGATTAGTAATATACAGTTGCTGTATATATATGGACACGTACAATTTTACTCCTATTCTTTATCAATAGCTGTTAAAATGGGTTAAAGAGTTCCTCAGTAAATAATTTACTAGTAAGAACAGATATATGGAGTACCTGACTTGCTGCATACTTAAGCTTCTCTATATATATATATATATATATATATATATACTTTGGTTTCTGTACATATATATACATTTATATATATATAGTATATATACATGTATATTTTATTCAGTCAATAATTTACAGTTAAAATGAGTTAAAGAGTTGCTTGGTCAATAATTTACTAGCAATATCTGCTATGGGGTTCCTCAACTAGTGTATACTTTATCCTCTGTGATATATCTTCAACATTTGCTGCATCATGTATATACATAGCATTTCTCAAAGATCATAGCAAAAATCAATATATGACTGAATTGTCTATTTGACTCTAACTTAGTCCTGTCTAACTAAAGAGTCGGGCTGTAGTGAAATAATGGGCTACTTTTATGATGTTATGTGCAGATGTATTGATCTGTTTCCTGTTTTGCCAATTTTCTTCGGTATAATTGGACGTAGTGATGTCATATTTTGACACAGTTAGTTGGATTTATGAGGTCAGATACAGTACTTGATCCTAGAATGTTCATTTTATATTATCAACTGTGAATAAAGCAGATTAATGTGAATTACTGTCAGTTTTATTTGTTGGAAATCATTGATCGATACCAAACCTCATAGATCCTATTGTCATAACTGTGTTGAATGTTTAGCGTTATTGGCAGAACTTGTCGTTTCAAAATTTTGTATGACAGGGCTCGAAGTTGCCAATGTAAGGGTTTAAGAATAGAGAGCTCTGTGACATAACAAAATAGACTTTTGTAATGTAGACTGTTTAATAGCCTAGCAGGTTAACAATTATTGGAAAAATACACTTGTTTTCATGTACATGTAGTGCCTAGTGGGGTGCACTAATTCTGTCAGAGTTGTAACACAAAAATAATCAAGATCTATTTTGAAATCACAAGGGTCATATGTGCTGTCCTTTAGCATTTTAAACTCAAAGACTGGAGAACTTTTAAGGTCCTGATTGGTGTTTGTTTTTTTTGCAATACCAGCGAAGAAAACTGAAGACAAATAGTCAACCTTAGAATAATTTCCAATTTTCAGTGTAATGAATATACTTAAAACTTACCAGTACTAGTCCAACTTAAAACTTACCAGTCCTACTTAAAAGTTACCAGTCCTGCTTAAAAGTTTCCAGCTACCAGTTGCAGTCTGTCTGCTTCCTACACTTTCATTGTGCATTCCAAAGTACACAGGGAAGCACTTTACGTAGAAAAATGAACAAGGTAAAGGGACGAAAAGGAATCCTCTGCAGATTGAATTTGTACTTGAACAAGCTCGGTAAAACATAGAATCAAACTTCTCGTATTATGTTTGCTAATTTGGTCAACTGTTTTGGAATTAAAATGAAATTAGTCAGATAGTCTACAAATATGTTTTGATTGCATGTTGTGAGCTAACGTTGTCCCTTAAGTTCCTTGTATTGATAAATGAATTGTTTAAAAAGAGCGAGATTGTTAACAGAAATTTGTGGAGAGATGCCAGAATTTGATTTTAATTTTTGTATTTAATCTTAGATTACTTTGTTCTTTATTGTAGAAGAGATCACTGCTGCTTTCAGAAGGTTTGGTGCCCTAGTAGTGGACTGGCCGCACAAAGCAGAGAGCAAGTCTTATTTTCCTCCAAAAGGTATACAAATATGTTAACATACACAAATGTATTTATCTTATTATAAAATGTAGCCTAATCATACTACTATTGATTAGTAGAAGTTTATTGAATGTTTTCCTACACTCAATGGAAGATTTGAAGACATTCCAAGTTTTTTATACATTTGGACAAGAACTGTTAAAATCATGCTCCAATTTAGTATAGTTGAAAGTGATATTTGTAAAGGCAGCTTGTACAACAAGGAACTTAAGATCTGGAGATACATGTAGGTTGTTGTAGCAAGTCCCCTTGTATAAACTTACTTGTATTTCTTGTCTTATGTCTGTGCATCCACACAGTTTGAATATATACCACGTTATTAACATGTGTTTTATATTATAAAAGATTCTTTTGGTCAAGACATATCTTCATAAATCATTAATACCTCATCCCTTTCTGTTGCTCCTTGTTTGTTGTAGGTTACTGCTTCCTGTTGTTCCAAGACGAAATGTCTGTTCAGGCTTTAATTGAGTCATGTATCATGGATGATGAAAAACTGTACTGGTGTGTCTCCAGCCCTACCATGAAGGACAAGCCTGTAAGTCAGCACAATGGTTACAACAAATTATGCAATGTCATGCTTACCGAAGACAGTAAAATGTCAAAGTTACCACAAATAGTTCAATGTCATGGTTACCACAAATAGTTCAATGTCATGGTTACCACAAACAGTGCAATGTCATGGTTACCACAAACAGTGCAATGTCATGGTTACCACAAACAGTTCAATGTCATGGTTACTAGACAGTGCAATGTCATGGTTACCACAAACAGTTTAGTGTCATGGCAATGTCATGGGTACCACAAACAGTGCAATGTCATGGTGACAACAAACAGTGTAATGTCATGGGTACCACAAACAGCTTAATCCATAGTTACCCCAAACAATGTATTGCTTTGGTTACCTCAAACAATGCGGTATCATTGTAAAGTAAAATAATAAATTGTTTAATGCTTGTGACCAATTCTTTAAAATTTGTAACTACCCCATGTCATTGTTAAGAAGAAAAGAAAACAAAACCAGAAAAAATTACCAATAATGGCCAAGACTATGAAGTATGAAGGTAATGTCTTAGGGTAGATCTTTAGTATGTTATGTTGAGAAGTGTCCAGTTTGTAAAAGCAAGCATTTAGTTTCACAAAGTGCATAGTTGGAAATAAGAAACCGTTAAATTTATTTGTCATTGTAAGACATAAATATTTTGTTCAGGTGAGCTATTCTGGTCATGCACTGTCTGTGTCAGTCTGTAAACTACCTTGTCATTGCTGGTAAGAGATATGGTCAAAGATCCTTTATAGAATGATTTCTAATGACTTCTTAATGAGTTCAAGTGAACAAAAATGAACATATTGTCAGATAAAAATCCAAAATGTCTCCCTTTTGAGACATTTTGAAATCTTGTAAATTTGATCTTAATGAGTCTATTTTGTTTTCTTAAAATAAACACATAAAAGATTGAGCAAGAAGGCCAAATAAGATTGAAGACTTTCTTAGGCAATTCCTCACATCTATTATAAACGCCCTTTTATCAAATAAATTATTGTAACTAACGTATTTTGTTTTTAAATTTCAGGTTCAAATCCGACCATGGAACTTGCTTGACTCTGATTTCGTGATGGACGGGTCTCAGCCTCTGGATCCTAGAAAAACTATTTTTGTTGGAGGAGTTCCAAGACCCCTAAGAGCAGGTAAAACAAACAGAATAAGGTTATATTATAAAATGATACAAGATAAACCTATACAGGCACTGTGCCCTTTTCTATGAATTTAATAGAAATGAATGTGTGAATGAAGTCCACATGAAATTTAATAATTTATAAAAGTTTCATACTGTTGAAACTACAATCTGTGTTGTTTGATTTCAATGAGTGGTCTCTAACAAAAAAAATCCTATCCAGCAATTATTCAATGTAGACTTGTTAGGATCAATACATGCATTGAACTTTTCCAGAAATTCTAAATGTAATATTTCATATAGCCCTTCTAGTATCAGCAGAACAAAACTTGTTATTAAAAAATGAATTTACTAAGGAGAACTTATCAATGTTTGTTTTAATTGTGAAGTATATAACATAAGTGGTTACTTTTAGCATGCTGGTTATATATGTTTAGGGATGAAATGGAACACACATTTTATGGCACAAAGAATACCATGGTATTGATACTTCTCTAGTATGATATGAATAACTTCTCTTACAAAATGTAACATGAGAACAAGATGGACTTCTGATTTGGTTTAATCTTAAGTTGGTATTCAGCAATAAATCTTACCTATGAGTAACAGATTTTCACGATTGTTTTTATCGGTCTTTGTGCCACAATAGAAATGCAAAATATCTTAAGTTTAGCTCAGTATATAAACTCAGAATTACCGACAGATGCCATTGGGCAGTCTAACGATAACTTGTGGACTAATTAATTGGATAAGAACAGAAATAACCAACAGTTACCAATAATTCACAGTGCCAATACATTTTGGTTAACTGTTCACCAACCTTTATAAATGGTTATATGGTAATCTGCATCTTGAAGTAAACTGTCAGGAAGGAATACCTTTAGAACCTTGTTGTGAACCATTTTACCGTTTGTTGTTTGAATCTTGATGCACTTTCAGTCTAAATGTGTTTCGATGTTGAAGGATATTACTGTTTATTAAGGGAATTATCACCTGTTCTGTGTACTAAAATAGATAAGTGTCTCACACGTTTTCCCAGACACAGTTTCTTGATCTCTTTATGCATCCTAGGTTTTTGGAAGAAATAACAAGGAAAGAAATATTGAAAGTAAAGAAGCAACCTATTGATTTATCTCTAAACAAGTCTTTTTCTTTTGCCTGATTTTACAAGAAACATTTCAATAATCAATCTTGCTCTTAAACAATGTGATTGATACTTACTTGACATTTTTAGAAGTATGCACACGGTTCTTCTTGTACCCGGCCTGATTAAGATAAATCATATTATCAAATCTTTATCATAAAGGGTATTCATTTTGATTATGTAATTGATTGATTAGTTCAGTTGTAAGTATCCTATTTGACCCTTCACTTATCAAATCTTACAAAAAGAATTATAATACAACAACTAGATTCATTCCATTATATATTTATCAAAATGCATATGCTCTGTGAACAATTCTATCATGCTATAGACAATTTTATGAAACAAATTGCAGTTGTTCTATTCCGATGATTTAATATATTTTCTTGAATTTATTGCTACAGAAATTATTAAAAATTTGGTACATTGTACACCCTAATTTCTATTCATGACCCTACAGTAAAGATAATTAGAACACTGGATTCCTTATGGTACTGTAGGGAATCCTCTATTGCAGTAAGATAGAAGTGTCTTTCCCCTGTACTTGTAATGGTTGCAAAATCCACAAAAAATCTTTAATTGGCTAAACCCTGTGAAAGGGGAATAACTCTGATTAACTTGGGCTTTATTAAAAACTAATTCTTAGTTTTTATCGAGGCATTTGATGAGATGGAACAATTATATTTGTGTATAGGTTGAAAAAGTAAAGTAAAGTTTTTTGCAATCCATACAATTATTTAATTTATATGCACTTTTCTCCAAACTGAAAATAGTTATATTTGCTTATTTAAAAGGGTATCATTGTAATTGGCTATGAATTGAAGCTTTACCCTGGATTTGTAATTAAATACTTGTAATATATTTTTTCAGTGGAGTTAGCTATGATAATGGATCGTCTGTATGGCGGTGTATGTTACGCAGGCATTGATACTGACCCAGAATTACGCTATCCTAAAGGAGCGGGAAGAGTAGCTTTCTCTAACCAACAAAGCTACATTGCTGCCATTAGTGCTAGATTTGTCCAACTACAACATGGAGAGATTGACAAGAGGGTAAAGCAAAAGTTTAATATTAAAACAAAATGCTGTCGAGTCAGTTCAGATGATAGTTGGGGAAAATCTTGTTACTGGCTTGAAATTATAAAAACGACATTCAGGGCCAGAATACTTTTAAATGGCTGCACATATTTATGTCTTGTCCATTGTAAATTCATTTTCTCTTATGCATCTATTGATGACAGATGTGTTTTGGATAGACATTGGCATGTTGGACAAGCTTCTCTTGCACAAATTGTCTTCTATCCCTATATAATATATTTACTTGTGTATGTCTGATTTGCAAATGTGTACTTTTTGGTGACTACAATCATGGGGTCGAAACTTTTTCAGGATGTATGACATCATTTACTTGTTTTTGTATACTCATCACTTTGTAGGGTGTCAGTATTGCTCATCACTTTGTAGGGTGTCAGTATTGCTCATCACTTTGTAGGGTGTCGGTATTGCTCATCACTTTCTAGGGTGTCAGTATTGCTCATCACTTTCTAGGGTGTCAGTATTGCTCATCACTTTCTAGGGTGTCAGTATTGCTCATCACTTTGTAGGTTGTCAGTATTGCTAATCACTTTGTAGGGTGCCAGTATTGCTCATCACTTTCTAGGGTGTCAGTATTGCTTTGTACATCAATAATGTTTTTGTTTGCTTCAACAGGTGGAAGTCAAACCATACGTTCTGGATGACCAGATGTGTGATGAATGCCAGGGGGCACGATGCGGTGGCAAGTTTGCTCCGTTCTTTTGCGCCAACGTGACCTGCTTACAGTACTACTGTGAACACTGCTGGGCCCAGATACACTCTCGACCTGGAAGGGAGTTCCACAAGCCCCTCGTCAAAGAAGGAGCTGATCGTCCGAGAGCGGTGCCATTCAGATGGTGCTAAGAAGCAGATAGGAGATCAAGTGTGAAGAAACATAAGTAATTGTATTGTCCACACACAATTACCAAACTCCCATGTGTAACTAGGTAATTGTACGATACTACTTACCTACTGGAACCTACTGGAAGGAATAGGATATACTTGATGTGCCAAGTCTGGTAATGATGTGTGGATATTACAGGTTTTATGAGTAGATGAAGATGGGTGAAAGGTAATGCTGAATGGGCTGTTTGGTACTGAAACCTACAATATAACGAGTGCCACATATTTGGCACAAGCATGTAAACAAGAGATTGGGAAGATTAGTGAATATTATTTAAGATTGATTTTATAAAATATTATAAATTATTTATAGGTTTCTTTGATACAAGTTACATTTTTGTATTTATTGGTAAAATATAGATATTCTTGTTATCAATATTTTTTATATTAGTCAGAATTTTATAGTTATTGATATAATTGTCATTGCTGCAGTTGAACGATGGTGATTACTCCTGTTGTTTTCTCAGTGGTACATTTTGCATTGCACATGCAACTCCAATTGTACAAATTACTGAAATCTTGTACATTAAAAACACTTACTCGCGTAGACTGTGATTTGTCCCAAGGTTAAGACCGTACAGAACGACTCGCGTAGACTGTGATTGGTACAGAACGTCTAAGTATATTACGCACTAATGAGCCTTTTGTGAAGTATATGCAAGCCAAGCTCTTTTAGATAACTTTGATTGTTGTCAATGTTAAACCTGGGTTTTTATCTGTAGTGATAAATATATATATATGTGTAGTTAGTTATTTATAGTAGATAGTTCCACAGATATTTGGTATTTATTGAGAGAAAGTTTTAACATTTTTTTTCTATTAAGTTATTGTTTTTGATAGATTTTGTTCTCCATGTAGTGCTGTTCATTTTGTACCTGTTTCAAGCTTTTTGTGTTTACAGTTCAACTTTTTTTTTAAACATTGGTGAAATTTTCATTTTGTTTTTAATTTGTTAAGATTGTTTTTGTTACTATTTATTGGAGTATAGCGCTTGTTGATCTTGTTACTATGGTGATGTTGTTATTGACAGAAAGATTACTTAGATGTAAAAAGTGATAAAATGTATTGAATTCAGTGCTATGCTAGCAGAAAAGTAACCCTTTCTTGTTTATAATGATCAGTTTAATTAACACAAACATACTTAATAGCAGTTGTGCTCAACTCGGAGGTTCCATGTTTGTTGTTTATCTGTAAATAAATATGAACCTTGCTTTTGTACATAAAGCTTCATGTTGGAGGTTTTACTTTTCCTTCAGATAATTGATCTGCTTTGCTTGATATCCACTCTTTTTGCATTCACGGGATTCAATTTGTTGTTAAGTCAAGATTTATCTTGTTTTTGCCTTATGTTTATTTGCCTTTCGAGAAGTTTGCCTTTTTTTACTTTTACATTATCGTCGGTTATAAACGAGAAAGGGTTCATCTCTTAGTTTTATTCTAAATAAAGAATTTCAACTCTGCTGAAGCTATAAATAATGATAATACATTAAGAGCATGAATCAGCTAGCCAACACTACTCACACTTCTTTTAATATCACAGGAATAAAAACACGAGAAATGTGTAAGTTTTTAATAGGAATATGTCTCGATTTATGTTAAATCAGCTTTTATTTAAGCCTAGCAAATACCAATTGAATACTACAAAATTTATTTTTTATTGATGTATATACTAATAATACTAACATTAAGTTATGAAAACTATCAAATATATGCTGTTTTGACACCATAGTGGAACTGAAGAAAACTGGTTATAAAATCTTATGGTGATGTGTATATTTTAGTACTTCATGTGTAAAGTTACATTGAGGCAACCCATATGAAACTATTACACTTTTATCAGAACATATGAATAGTAAAGTAAAATTTAAATACTCTTTTCTTGGGCCCTCCCTCATCTATTAAGCCCCTCATCACTATTTTTTATCGACATTTTTCTCTCTCTTTTGTTATTTAAGTTAAATGTTAACAGAATAAGTATTTGAAATTCAAAATTCATAACAAGAATTCTTTTATATAGCAAAACATGTTAACTACCTTCAATTTAAAAAATAGATATTTCAAAAAATTTCCTTAAAATCTTTTTAGCGTCTAAAAAAATGCCTCCCTCCCTCATTTAAATTAATGAAACTTGGCCTGAGAGACAAGTAATTAACTTTGTGTGGCCTTTAATGCATGAAGCCGAGGGCATTATGAATATCAAATTATCAAAACTTAACATTTACATGTATTGTCACTAACTGGACAGTTATAGTTGATAAGGCTGTTGACTACCATATACTACTTTCATGAACCAAGTTTGTGACTTGTGTTTCCAATATTAACCTAAAATATAACCATCACTTGTTACATTTTCATTTACATTTTTGTTATCAATACAACTGATAGAATGTACAATCTGTTTATTAATAAGATTCTGTATTATGAGAAAAATCAAAGTGCCCACATTTTAAAGTCTTTTATAGCCGTGATGAGTCTTTTCTAGTCATATGACAGATTGTTATGCGGTCAGTAAAGCGGGGCATGTCTCTTTTTCACAACGGTTCGCCTTTATGCCCAAAATGAAATGATTTCTTTTGGACTGTACTTACATTTTGAGATCACCCCTGTCCTTAACTATGTGTTGTGTTGTTTTAGTTTGGTTTATTTGATGGAAGTTAATGGGGTGATCAGTGCAGGGAATTTTGATACATTTAATCTTTGTTTCTTAAAGGATTCAACAGCATTTTGAAACTTTTTTATGTATTGTTTGTATAAGCGTTTTTATACTTTTGTGCAAATTTAAAGTTTTTGAAGTTAATGCATGCAGTGTTTCTTGTTTGTTGGTTTTGAAGAATTGCATTTGTTAAAATGATCAGTTTATTTATAGTTTGACAGAGTTTAAGAGTTAACTCACTGGTGACAAAACTGGTTCACTAGTTAGTGGAACCAATACCCAAATTTGAGTGTAGTAACACTGTAAGGGTTGTGTGATTGAAGTGTTATTGATGAGAGAGTACAAACGTGTCGTGTGTGTATTAATAAACACCATTCTTAGTATAAATAAACTTATCTTTAAATGTAAAGAAGAGAAGGATAAACTGTGATTTCATCCTGTCTGTGTCACGTTAAACGTAAATGTTGAATGTTTTTATAAGATTATAATGCACAACAAATATTTGTTTGTATAACCATTAAAATAAAACAGTGTCCTGTATTTTTATTAGAAATTATTCTCGTAAACTAGAAAAGCATGAAGTTACCAACAAGAGCGATGACCTTTTGTTAATTATTTTATTGCAAGCCAAATTTTTATATACATAGAATTAGGGTGTTTATATTTTATGACGGTCATTTTTGTACAGTAGCAATATGAAGAGCCAACTAATAACTTTTATCATTCATCATTACCTCACTTTAAAGAATGTTCTTAGTACTTTTTCTTTATCAGTACCAGTTTGTTACATGGATTTTCATATTTTGCTGTAAGACGATGTTAGTCTTAAAACAAAAAATATTTCTGTTGTGTATTAAAGACTGATTGATGATAGAGTTACCTTTTTTGCCACATTTCATTATTTTGAATTCTTGACCTAATTAAACATTCTTTTGTCAATTTAGATTCTTGACATCAGAATGATTGTATGGCCCCAATACTTGCATTTTAAGGAAGTCAATGAATATGAATTTAAAAACTAAGCAGGCAAAAGTGTTGTTGTAACACTGTATTTTGATATTAATTTGTGGTCATATTTTATGTTTGGAATTAAAAGTTGACATTGTTGATGCATGATAATTCAAAAAATGTTTTGTATTCAAATATCTTGCATTTCAGACATTAAGTTAGTTGTCCTCTGGAGTCTGATATTAGCAATTTCATCTTTAAAACATAAAATGCCCACATCAACATTATAATCACACATTTTCTATCCATGTATATTGGTAATATTCATTGTGTACTCTTGTTAAAAATTGTCTGTGCAATTGATATAGCTTTATGGTTGTGGATAGCTTTTTTTAGCAAATTGACCCCTAGAGCTTGGGTTAGGTCAGCGACCCCTAGAGCTTGGGTGAGGTCAGTGGAGGAAGAATGTTTGTGTGACATATGAATAGAATGTTCCATAGCGGGTTTATAGCATAGTTAGTAGCCAATACTGAGTCGCATTCAGGTAATTCAGATTCAAAATTTATTTAAAACTTATTGTATTTTAAAAACTTCATGATTTGGCCTAGCTTTTCAAATTGTATAAAAGGTAATACAGATTAGAATTCATTAGCTATAAAAACCTTTATGATATGATATGGCTGTCTCATTTGGTGGTTTTCTTTAAAAGTCACTAATTTGTGAATGAAACAACAGATTTATTGATGAGATTTAATTTTTTTAAACTATATATCTCACATCAACATTCTTTGAGTATGAAATGTAACAAAAGTACAAAGATTTTGTCACTGAAATTTGTTTTCAGTCAAAATTTGAAATCTCATTCACACAGCTGGTTTTAATACTGTTTCATATTGATGAAGCTTGGTTTTTTTTTAAAAGAAAGGGAATGATTTCTTTATAATGTTTATGGCGAGTAATTGAATATGTCAGCAATATTGAATTATTTCTATAAAATTTTATAAACAACACTTATCTTTGATTTCCTGTAAAGTACCTACCGTTATGTGAAGTTCTATAAAAATTGAAAAAATTCACTCAAGACTATTGAGTGTGGCTCAGATTTCTCTATTAGGAAATGTTCAGTAGTTTATTGTTTGCTCAAATTTATTATAATATATATATGTTACAGATTTTTAACCTTTTATCATTTTAAAATTTCCCCTGTAAATTATAGAATAAATATTTATTTATTATTAATATAAAGATTGGTGAGGCAGAACTTACCCATAGTGTATTGTGTATATGTCCTGTATTTATTATGCATGATTCTTGTATTTAAAATTAGTGAACTTAGATTTGGTGAATATTGTCTTTGTAGCCATATTCAAGATATTTTCACATATCAGTGTTTTAATATATTTAAAAAAAAAGTTATTAAAATTCAGTTGTTGTATATTTGTAAATTGGTACCAATATAAAGAAATTCTAGTCGCTGGTACATAATAAATATTATTAATTTTGTCTGTGGTGTATAAAAGATTTTTTTAAAAACATTTTCTGTTGAATATGGAGTAAAGAATTGTTAATGCTGCATCTTCCAATTTTTAATCAAAGTTTTCCTACAACAAGTTAGATATGTTGGATTTTCCATGGTTAATTTTAGAATTTGTCACCTTAATACATTTAATCTTGTAGATAGTATCCATGGTAGAATTTGTACCTTGATTTTTGAAATAATCTTCCTCTAAATGGATATTATTTATGTATATAAACACAGCAGGTAAAGCCTAATGAGGAGTTTTCCAGCAATGATTTTATGTGACGAGTGGGGGAGAATCAGAAGTAGGCTATGATTATAGCTTAGGAGTGATAAATTTGAAAGAATTTATAGGAAAGGAAATATATAAATCCGACAAATGAGGGTGTTTTAAATAAAACATCATCTGCCCCTCCCCTGGAATAGCCCTTAAAAGTTTTCAATAACTTTTGTCTGATTATGTCCCTTTGGAAAAGTCAACTGATTGCCTCCCTTTTGTGTATCATAATAAGTGTAGAAGGTGAAGTGTTCTTAGAAGTCAAATATACACAGAGGATAGCAATCAAAGTTAATGTTGTAATGTTTTCAAATTGTACTGTGATTTATTTATTAAACAATTTAGAACTCAATGAGTTAATTAATCAAGTTGGTGTATAAAACGTTCAGTGTTAAATTACTGGTATTTATATAGAATATTTATTACAAACATTAATATCTTTCTATTTCCATGTTGTAAAAAATTCCAGTTTTGTATGTATCTGCACAGTAACATGTTATAATAGTTATTTTTTATTGTATTTTTCTGGAAAAATGGATAAAACAGAAGAAAAACATTTGTAAAGGTTAGACGTATTTTTAATTTGAGGTGCTATGTTTTCTAAGGAGGAAGCTTAATTTATATTTTTACTGGATACTTTTAGTTCTCAATATGTGTGTATCTGTATATATGAGAAAAGCCCTCTGACAGTTCGTTTTTTTTTATTGCACAACATCTATTTCTAAACTAAAACTTATTAACACATGATTTTAAGTATAGGAACAATGTTGTGAATCTTCTTCCTTGTCTTAATGAAATATCTGACTTTTTGGTGTTATGGTATGTATAGATAACACTTTCTTCATCAGCAATATATCTATAGTTTGTATCATTGCGAAAATTAAGTTCTATTTTTTTTATCTTTGAAATATATAATTTAGTAAAGAGGCATTTGTTTGGTAATTTTGACCTTTAGGAAGAAATACATGATTTTCTTATGCCGCTTACTTTAGATATAATGCCATTCCTCCACACACAAAAACTACTTGACACTTATGAAACATTTATGAATTATCAGTTGTTATTCCATAACTAAAATCCTGTCAATTTGCATTTAAAGAAAAATATTTTTAAAGATAAAATGTATCAAAGTTGTCTTCAAGTGATATTTAGTATTACTACCTCTCACTCAATCATACTTTGTGTATTACTACAAAGTTATTTAACATTCACATACTGTTAATAACTAATTTTCTATTTTTACTGTCATATGGAGAGGGAAGCTCTGTCAGTCAGTAGGATACTTTGTCAGTCAGTAGGTAAAATATCAGTCAGTAGGTTACTTTGTCAGTCAGTAGGTAAAATATCAGTCAGAAGGTTACTTTGTCAGTCAGTAGGTTACTTTGTCAGTCAGTAGGTTACTTTGTCAGTCAGTAGGATACTTTGTCAGTCAGTAGGTTACTTTGTCAGTCAGAAGGTAACTTTTTCAGTTTATAGGTTAATTTGTGAGTCTAGCACTACTTGAAGACAATAGGGTTGGTTTGGATTTTTTATTGTAGTTTATCATGTCTACATGACATGTTCTATAATGCAGATAGACAAAGTCAGTAAAGTATGTATCAATCTGAGACAAAATATCAAGATGAACCTGGAATTAGTTTGTTAATTGATCTGGAAGAAAGATTCTAAGAAATGATATTGGTAAATTAAAGAACAAGGCATGTTCACTATGAAAGCTATTTCTATCAAAATGAATTATTTTTTTTATTTTAAAGTAGTGTGTTTTTTAAAGAAAGAATTTTATGTCTCCTGTATCATTGTTAACTTCGACATCTTGATAGAAATAAGATGATAATAATTAATAATAAGTGCAGGAAAAGAACAATTGGTTATGTTGTTATTTCATTGTTTGGTGCACTTTTCATTTCAGTAACTTTATGGTGGTTAATTCATGTTGAATTTATTTGAAAATTTTAAGAATCATATAATATTTAAATGCTGATAAAGAATATTCATTTAAAAACTCAATGTAAATTCGGGTACTTTTTTATGTCAAACACTTGTTTTCTCCTGAAGTTTTGCCAAAGGTATCCTTGCCAGAACAGGTATCTACATTCAATGTGAAGATGTTTTATACATACTATTTTTTGTAAGACTTTTAATAGTACCAGAAAATGTGTTCATTTTTTATAAACTGTAACAAAGTGTACAAATATACTATTAGATTTATCGTAATGGCAACAGGTAAGTGTAAACCTTAAAGGATGTATAAATGATCATCATTTGCATGTTTTTGGTCAGTCTTAAAAATGTCATAAATGTAATTCATCCCCTAAATTCTATAGCTTTATTCACTATTACAAAACTTGAAATATTGAGACATTTGGATTTATTGTGAGATAATTGAAAAGAAAATGAGAGTGAATTCAAAGATAAAATTTAGCTATTGCAGCCAGGTTTACAATAAAACATGTAATAAAACATGTAATCTGGTAAAGGCTTAACTAGATTTTTTCACCATAACATTTTATAATGATCACATAATGCAGTCTGTCTAATTGTTTTTTGTTTAGTTTTGAAAAATACACCAATTTACTACAGTAATTATTCTGTTTGAGAATCTTGAGTGTTTTGAGTTATTTCCCATACATCTTAAGTGTTGGAGTTACATCCCCTTACTCCAAATAAGTATGAATTTACCTCTCTAACCATATAGTTGTTGACTCATAGAGCATAGCATCTGAATATGCTTGTAGGCCTGAACATTCCTTTATGTATATTTTTGAAAAATTTCTTTTAGTTTTGATAGTTTAATTATTAATGCCTTTTATTACTGATTAGATGTAGGATAAAAAGATTAACAAACGTATTTTATTATCTGCACCTATTGATGTATGTTATACCCTTATATAAGTTGTTTTGAGGTTTGCACCTTTTCACATTTTAGAAAATGTATGAGTAAAAAATAGCAAAAAATATGAAATCTTAAAATTCAAAGAAATTGTGATGACAAAAACATTTTATTTTCTGACAAAGTCATGAAATTGGTTAAACTTATAAATAATAAATGTAAGGTTATAAATAATAACACATACTACACTGATAAAAGTTTTTAAAATTATATAAAAAAAACCATACAGAAATCAATTCCAATCACCTTAATATTCACCTTTATATTTCACCGACTAACACAAAATGCATCCCTTCTTTCTTAGATACTACTGTTTTTATGATACTCCAATTGTATATTGGAAAAGCTCTCCAGTGCTGTTTAAAATACAACTCTATAGAAGGCTTATAAATCTCACGTGTTTAATGTGCAATACTATATAGAATGATAATATAAATATATATATATATATATACAGAGTGTTTATTTTGGTTTATGTTTACACAGATAATAACGGTTCATTTATAGCAGTAAACTTGCCTGTTTTTGTTTGCCTTTATATACCTTGTATATATTGGAGATGTAATATATTTTTTTAATTTTTACCGAATTTTTGTTATCTTTATCAGAAGTATATGTTGAATCGGAATTTTTTGTGTATCGTTAATACAATGATTTGTTTCCCTTTTTTTGAGTGTTACCTTGTCTTAGAGTCAAGGGAAACAACTCACTGTATCAGTTGTGTGTTATCTCAATTTAGCCAGTTTTTGTTGAAAAAGATTCTTATCTGTGTCTTGACAACAATCATATTTCATCTTATAGTCGGTGATTTTATGGTGCCAAAAAATGTTGTGTAGAATCGTAATGAATTAAAGAGAGGTCCCCTTCTAGTCACATTCTTGAGCCATAGTGCATCTCTGCTTTATACTTTTGCTGCGGAGTAGAGCTTACATGAAAGCTACAGTTTTTGCATTCAAAAGAATAGCACTAGCTCTCTCCTTTTGTATACTACTTCCAAACAGGTGTCAGTTCTGTGCTATTCAATTACTTGGAAAGCACAAAGCAGCAAACAAGGGGAGATAACAAGTCAATCTTGATAAGTTTTGTCAGAGTTGTGTGTTGTGTGCAATGCTTATGAGATGAAATATGATTCTTGTTTATTTTTGTACTGTTAAATTGTATGGGAAGAACATATATAGCTCTATATGCAGTATTATGGTAATGAATTGTACAGGTTCCAAGCAATTGTTGCGTCAATATTCAAGAAGACATTGTCACTTAAAGCAAGATTATTTTTTGTTACTTATTTTTTGAACACTTACTTTTTATATAAACATTTAGCCTTCCAACAGAGACCTTGTGCGAAGACACTGGGTGTGTAACGGTACATTGTATATGCTGTTATATATATATTTAGCAATTATAATATCCACATGTGTAATTATGGTTATTGATGTTTTCATCAGGATGGGCCTTGTCATGTAAGATGTAGCGTCATCGTTATCATTTAAACCTTTTCAGCAGACAAAATTCCAATTAGATTTTATAGAATTTTTTCCATACAAAAGCAACTTCCTTGTTTGGACATTTATGTGAAACTCCTTGAACAGATTTTGTTTCAGTTAAAAAATTTGTGTTGCAAATATTTAAGAATATTTTCAATTGATGTGCTAGTATTAGTACTTAAAGACTTCAAGTCTAGATATCTCTAAAGAACTCAAATTGTCAAGTCTGTGGTATGATGCATGCTATCATGAGCAGTTAGCAGATTGGGTGTAGTCTGATAATTAATTTTTGACAGATAAATGGTTCAAAAAGTAAATAATTTTCAATAAATTCAGAATAAACCTGTTTAGAGCAACAAAAAAGAACTAAAACATTACAAAGCAGTATCAATCTTAGATCTTTAATATTTATCAATATTACCGGTATCAATTTCTTGCGTATTGTTTGAGAGAAGTACTTCAGCAGTTATATTTTGTGGTGACAAATAGGATTAGGCCCATCCTGAGCAAAAAATAACACTGTTCTATTGGAGCATGTATTTTTTATTCCTGACCAATTTTTCATAAATGTTGTGTTTTGTATATGGGAAGGTTTATTTTTGTCAAATGTTGTGTACAAAAATAAGATAATTAGATACAGATTTATCCTATGTTTGTTTCTATGGGTTTTTTAAAAATTAAAACTAAGTCATTTTTATAATCATTAAAAGTATAGATAAATACAGTGGTGTCGTTGTTAGCTTTATTTTCACTTATGTTAGTAGTTTTGTATTTAATTTAAAAAATAATTAAAAAAAAAAAAAAAATTGGTATGATAATTGTTGCCTTCAGCAATAGTGGAATACGTATGACGACAGTCTGTAAGTTGTTGTTTTGTTATAATTGTTTCTTTCTGCCTTTTTATAAAATTCATGATTTTTTTGAATTTTTTTAAGAAAACTTTCTATCACTTAAATTTTATGTAAAAAAAACTTTCAGCAAATAAAGTTTATGTAGCAAATTTTGTTCTTACTGTTTTCAATTCTTTTAGCTCATGATTGTTTAATTTAATTAGGGCTTAACGTCACGTCCAGAATCTTTCACTGATTTTGTGACAAAAGACAAAAGGAGAAAAACCAAAAGATAAGACAGGAAGAGAAGCAGCGACAGGAACGGGAAACGAAAGGAATAGAGATAGTTCAGAAAGAAGGATGAGCCCATGCAACAGCGTTTCTGCCTACTCTTCTATCAAACTTTACATGGGGATCTTTATCGTGCCATGGGGTTAAAAAAAAACCTGTACACGGGACTGCCGACTTAGCGTCCCCTCCAAAGGACGTGCAGATCTTTGTCTGGCCTCTACCCTTCAACCTGTCTGACCCTACCAGAAACACATGTTCCCGCCAGCATAGCTCTCCAGGTCATTGAGACGCTCAAACCTCCCTACAGTGATAAGGTGTCCAGCACAGGGAAGTTTTAGCTCATGAGACATACATGAAAATTAATCACGATGCAGAACATTTGTTATTGATAAACTATATGCCGGTAGTCTTCACCTTTACATATAAGTTCCCCATATATTAACCCATCACCTCCATGGTTTGACTTCTCCCAGTGGTGCTTAACCTTTGAAATTAGAACCTGTCTAAAATTCAATCCAGTCACCAAAAAAGTTACGTCCCTAAGGGAGTACAGTTTCATTCTTACCTGAATTCTCATTTGGTGAGCTTGTCTGATTGACATTTGCTATGCAGGAGTTTCTTTTTTCAATATATTTTCCTTACTTTTACCATGGAAAAAACGGCCAAAATTGCTTAATTGACTGTTTCCGGAGCATATCTCCAAAAAACTTTGCCTGCACATTAATCTAGTGATCCAATGTTGCTTTTTTGCTTTGTGGGAGTCTTCATTGTCAATGTTTTCACAGGTTAGCATGGAAACAAATAGCCAAAATTGATCAATATTTCTGGAGAATATCTCAACAACTGCTTAAGATAGCCTCACAATATTTTATTTGCATTAGCTTTATGAGTCGAAAAAGGCAGACAGAGGTGTCTTGGATATGGACTCCAATGAACTCTAGTAAAAATGAGGGACACCGACTCACTGTGACACCAACCTTGAAATGTGCATTATCTTCCAAAACTGCCTTGGCGGAGCTCCCTAGGCAGGGGATCTGAATGACTATGTCATTGTTTATTGATAAATTAGTCAACTTGTCTTTCTGTCTTAATAAAATAATATAGTATTGTGTCATCTCTTCCGATTATGGCTGGGTTGTCCAAATTAGCTGCCAAGAGGAATATGATGAGAAAGATCTTATTTTGAATAAGGGTACACCTAAATTGTGATCAAGAACTTAAGTATTGTTTGGGTGGTTTCTTTGTCTCCTGCACCCTTTCGACTCCCTATATAGCTAGTCTTTGTTGACATGGGCCCTGGTCTGATCTGATCCATTTCCCCCTTGGGTTAGTTTGACATCACTTAAAAATATATGTTGGCACTCAAAGGAAAAGGATCAGATCTATCGTTAAAGGGGCATAAAGATGCATGAAAATTTCAGCATGCTTCTTATGTTATGCTATGGCAAAGAAGTTCAAATTTAGGATAACAAATTCTGAAATGATTTTTTGTCCATCTAGACCAAAAATATAAGGTGGACTTTTCTCATACAAATCCTGTCTGCCTTCGTCATAAACTTTTCATATTAAAGACTTCTTCTCCAAAACCACTGGACTAACTCCATCCAAACTTGGTAGGAATTATCCCTAGGGGAAGGGGATTCAGATTTGTTTAAATGAAGGGGCTAGGCCCGCAGGGAAAATTAGACTAAACTTCAAAAATCTTGTAATAAATTAGAAGACCTAGAGCTTAATGTTTTGGTGTGTAGTAACTTTAGGACATAGAGAACCAAGTTTGTTCAAGGCATGACCCTGGGGTCAAAAATAAGTTGCACGTTTTGGGGTCAAAGTTCAACTCTATGGCAAATATGTTAACTATTCACATTTTTGACTTCTTCAAAACTACTGGACTAATTTCATCCAAACTTGGTGGAAATCATCCCTAGGGGAAGATAGTTCAGACTTGTTCAAATCAAGGGGCTCGGGTCCCAGAGGGCACCACTTTGGGGGCCAAAAGGGGTAAAAATTTGTCAAAATCTAATTCTTTAAAATTATCTAATTAACAAAAAGATGTCAAGCTTAATGTTTAAGTATGTAGTAACTTAAGGGCATGGAGAACCAATTTTGTTCAAGGCATTACCCTGGGGTAAAAAATAGGTTACACATTTTGGGGTCAAAGTTCAACACTAGCAATATGTTAACTATTTACATTTTCGACGTCTTCTAAACCACTGAACTAATTTCATCCAAACTTGGTAGGAAGTGTCCTTAGGAAAAGGGAGTTCAGATTTGTTCAAACGAAGGGGCTCAGCCCCCCCCCTCCCCCAGGGGTGCGACTAGAGGGGCCAGAAGGGGGACAATTTAGAGCCTAATACTGTGGTATGTTGTAATTTTAAGACATGGAAAGTTTGTTCAGGACCAAAAAAACCATGCATTTTGGGATCAATGTTCAACACTACATATACATAGCAAATATGTTAACTTTTAACATTTTTTCGTCTTCTTGTCCAACACTACTGGACCAATTTCATAAATGGCATTCTTAGGGGAAGGGGGTTCATATTTGTTCCAATTATGGGGCTCATTTCACAGGGAGGGTCACTATTTCCTGTAAAGATTATAATGTTGAGTTGCAAGGCAATGTTTGGATTGTTTCCTGTTAATATTATGTTGAGTTGCAAGGCAATGTTTGGATTGTTTCCTGTTAATATTATAATGTTGAGTTGCAAGGCATTGTTGGGATTGTTTTCCTGTAAATATTATAATGTCGAGTTGCAAGGCAATGTTTGGATTGTTTCCTGTTAATATTATTATGTTGAGTTGCAAGGCATTGTTGGGATTGTTTTCCTGTAAAAATTATAATGTTGAGGTGCAAGGCAACATTTTCATTGTTACCCTGTAAAGTTTTCAATGTTGAGTTACAGGGAATTGTGTGGAATGTTATTGTGCAAGGATTTTAATCTTTAGTTGAAGGGTTGGCGTTGAGTGAACCTAATCATTCACAATTATCTGTAAAACCGTCCAAGTCAGCACAATTTGCCATTATTATGTTTTGATTAAATGTTGGAACCCTATTTAAATAATGAGGACGAGTTTTGTTAATGTTTTATCTGACTGACCCCTAAAGTCACATTTAGACTCTTTTAAAGCAATGAACTGCACCATTTACTGTCAAAATCCAGGGGTGAATGCGTTCAGCTTGATCTTCAACACAATATTTAGTTGCAGGAATGATTCACCTTTTACAAAGTTAACCAAACCTCCAAACAATTATCTGTAAGACAGTCCTATGTTTAAATGGATTCTACATATCAAATATCAAAACACTGGTAGTTGATGTTCATGCGAGTTTTAATACACATATAATATATATGTTCTGGTGTTGTTTAAACCTCCGATTTGTTATTGAACCTAGTGATGTTTGCTCATTTAATTTAATCTTGTTTTCATTTCTAACAAGATCCCCAATGGGCCTTAACATACATCTGAATGGAACAGAACTAGGATTTCTTTTTGGTATTCGATTATTTGCAAATACATCAGAAATGTTCAAACATGTTTGCTACACCAGTATAGTCTTGAGCTTTCATCCCAAAACCTATTTTTGACCTCTGGGTTTTGTCTTGAATAAATGTGATTCTTCTTGATCAAAGGTAACCACATATTTTAAAGCTCTAGGCCTTCTACTTTATTGGAAGATTTTTTTTAAATGTCATCAAAAGTTTTCGCTCCTTTTTTTTAGCAAATAGTGGCGTCACGTTTGCCGAGCATTATTGTTTGAGCAAATCTGAATTCACTTCACCTGAGGATGTTTTTTCACCAAGTTTGGATGAAAAAAATGTCCAGTAGTTTTTGAGAAGCAAAAAAAGTGAAAAGTTAACAATAGACCGACAGACAAGGTTGGTATGGGAAAAGTCCACCTTGGACCTGTGACCCAGTAGTGTAAAAATAAATTTTGTAAGAAATAAAAATATGTTCACAATATACTTATCACATTTATAACAAATGACTGTTAATCATAATACATATTTAATATCTTTAAACATTACATGATAATAATATTGCTATGGATTGAAGATAAACCTCACTCATACTGACCTCTCTACACATACATACATCATAACATTCTCACAAGTAATGATTTAGTTTATTTTCCCCCTTATTCGTCCACATAGCCCTGGGATTCCACATATTTCAGGGCTTTTTCTTTCACTGCGGTCACTGTTAATTCATCACCGTAAGATTTTTCAAAGTCCAAATATTTCTTGAAGAAGAATTTCATTTTCTTGGCAGATAACTTCACATGTATTACTCTTTCAAATAGTTTTCTGAAAAGACAAAAATAACTTATTTTTATACAATGATAGTTCTTGTAAAACTTATCCCATTTGGATGTTAAATTGAATAAGGTCAACCATTTTGAATTTTTTTTAAACAGACATTTTTGTTTGTCCTCAACTGCAAGTAATAAGATATTGTTTACCATACCTCTTGCTTATTTCGAAGAGACAAGATAACAAGAAAGTTTACAGATGGACGACTGAAAACAGACAATGAATAAAACAAATCTTTATAGTTCACCAGAGCCAGATCATGGCAAGTTAAAAATATCAAATATACAATAATTATATTCATAACTTGTGAATATGCTTCTACTTACCTTGCCCCCTCACAATCTCCAGTTTTAGTAATCATATCTATATACACTGACCACAGGTCAGTCCGCTTGGGATAGTTGGCCAGTATGCTTTCAAACATAGATTTTCCTCGGTCAGCTTCACCATGTCTATATTCCATTTGAGCAAATTTTGCTATCGTTTCTACATCTGTAAAACAAAAATTGTTCAGAAAAAAAGAATAAACAAACAACATTTATTTCTAAGCAACACTTTGTATAGCTTGAGGGAAACATGATTTGTTTTAGTAACCACCTCTTTATAAAAAGAAATCTGACAATACAATGTTCTCCAAAGGCCCTTACAGGTTTGACAGTAGCAAATCTGATTGACAGGTGGGGCGGATTCTAGTGTGTTTGGTCGATTGAGGTACGGTTAAACTTCCTGGCCTTCTCTGATTGGCTGATGGATACATAATTAAATGAAAAAATAAAGTTTATTCATTTGTGGTTTGGAAAAATCATGTTTGTTTATGTTTCTCTTGATTTTAGTATTTTTCCAAATTTTATTATTTTTGGTTGTGACCGGCTGGTTTTGTACTCGTTTAGCAGGGGTATTGGTGATTGAATGCCCATATCTTTTTTTCCATACACGCTGCCCCTACATCTGAGGTGGAATAAATGATCGCCTAGGAATAATGTTTATTTGAAAGTATGGGTTGATATCAAAATCTCAATGCAAAGTTCCTCTACGGAATGAAACATTATAATGAATAATATAGCAATTGATTTGCTACTGTCATCTCTTCAGTACCATTGTACAACAATTGTTGAATATCAGTATGGTTTATTGCTGCTATAACTCGGGAACAATTGCTCTGTTATTCTGTTTTCACCATATCCATTGGTAATGCAGAATTTCTGAAGAGATCGGTTATCTATTCTTTAAATGACAAAGATATCTGACACAATGTTACAATTTATCTCCCCTTAATAGACTCTTAACACAAAGTGTAGGGAGAAACTATCTTCTGTCAGTAAAAAAATCTTTTTTCTTTAATTCAGTTGATAGTGTCATTAATTTTAGTTGAAGGCAATAAATAGGTCATGAAGGAAATCCAATCAATGTCATACACTCACAGAACACAAATTTTGGACACAGAAACCCTGTCAAACTTACGGTGTTTTTTGTGTAAACTTTTCAGGCTACGATCTAGCAGTTTCCTGGCTGATTCCGGTTTATCATTCTTGTAGTAGTAAAGTCCATACCCAACCCAAACTTGTTTATCATTGCCAAACTTACGAGTCAAGCTGTTGTACAAGACCTCTGTCTCCTGTTGGTATACAAACATAGTATATACTTTTTATTATAATTTTTAAAAAAAGAGTAAGGCTTTTGATAAATTCAAAATCAACCCCCTTTCTTTAATAAATGCTATTTAAATGCAAAAAAAATCAAGACATATTTAAATTAATCAAATTACAATAAAAATCAATATATACTATTTAAATCAAAATAAACTGATTTATTGTAAATCTTCACCTTGCAATTGCAGATATAAGGTAACAAGTTAACATGTAACAAAACAATACAGCTCATATTGTGATTTTGAATGTGAAATATTAAATCTCAATGAAGCAAATATTAAGCCTAATTTTTTAATTTTACATAAAAGTCAGATCAATGTCAAATCAATTTCTTCTGCTAAAAACTTAAAAGAAATTGATTTTTCCTTCAAAAGATACTTAAGGCCTTACAAAATTAATTACTAGGATCTCTGACCATTTTTTTTTTTAAATTTTGATGAGACGTGAAGACCTTTTTAGCTTTTAATTCTATTTGAGGTGTTGAATGCTTTGACGTATCGATTTTACCCTTTATTAGTTGTGTATTTCTAATTTGTTTTGCAATTTTTAAGTAATGCTTGCTAGGAAATAATACCCCAAAAGATACTTAAATATATATATTCCAATAGGAAAGAAAATGTTGTCAATAACATACTTGCCAATTTTTTGAAATTTTCATGCGGGAGCAAATGCAGGGCAAAATCTTTAAATGTCTTTAATAACTATATACAATGCCCTATATGACAAAATAGTAGAGCAAACTGCCCCATTTAAGCAGTTCTGTGCATTGCACTGAGTAGAAGCAAGTTGATAAGCAAGGTTTGGGGAATATACTGGTGTCTAAAGTGAAAATTGTGTATGAAGAATAGAGAGACTCCCTCCTAAATAGGGAGAGTTGTCAACTATGCAATAATGACAGGTAAGGGGCTTTAAATAGAGAACCAAGTACCTAATTCTTTTACCTATCTACTCTCATCCATATATTGTAACTGCAAACCAATTTGCTACCAGAAACTAATCTAAACTGCCCAAAAAGTTCATTCTCCTTTCTGAAGGTATTGCGATATATTTCTCACAATTCCCCCAAAAAATTATATTTATATTGGATTAACATTTTCACCATTGATGTGTACATGTATTAACTTGCCTCCATCTTGCCAGATTTCAGGTAGATATTGATCAACGGTTGATAGACTTTCATTGGCTCATTTTGTTGTACAGCTCTATCTAGAACCTGCTTCAACTGCTCTGGTGTTCCATACAAGTTCTCCAACTTAAGGAAGGCTATCCATACATTCAACTTCTCTTGTTCTTCCCTGAATGGATCATTTGAATATAATACAGAATTAGTGTTGAGTGCAAGGTATGTCTGACATGCAGGTTAAAACAAGAAGAAATAAGATCAACATAACAAAGAATATTAACAAACAAAAGCCATGTCAAGCCAGGATAAACTAGCAAACTGTAACGGAAGTTTAAAAATAATGTCAAACCAACGAAATGAATGTGAATACGTCGCTAATGACCCAAAGTCAAGATCCAAATTAACTGTCATCAACCTTCTGGAAGAGGAAAATAAAGTAAAAATATACTGGTTTTTTTTTTTCTTCAAATTTTAAGTAAATCTAAATGGAATGCAGATCTCAGATCTTTCCTATTCTTCACTTCTTCAGTAATTTGTTGTATTGATTTCCTTAAAGGATGAACACATACAACTTACTTCAATATCTTATATTCAAATCTACTCCAGTTATACAGGGACCAAAGGGCTACATTCAAGGGAAATTAATACTGAATGTGTGAGTTCATTTAAGATTTAATGTGAAATAATCATAATGAACCTAAAAGTTGATTTCTACTGTATATTTCAGTGAAATTAAACATTAAACATTGTGTTTTGCCTTCTGTCTCATATATTACATCAAAATTCATGATTACACAATTTTGATACCTTCAGTACATCAAAATGGTGTTCAACATTAGGTAAATCTTACAAGTAGAAGGTACACATTTTCAATATGCTCGGAAACTGTAACATTTCAAAATGACTCACTCAAAACTGTAGGCACAAACTTGGTACCATAAAAGATGACTGATGCGGCAGTGATGCCATATGTGCCATCTAGGTGGACATAGACAGGCGTATATAAACGGAAAGCACCACAACTACATGAATAAGTGGCGATAGAAGAAGGAAAACTGTATATTTTGGCGATAGAAGAAGGAAAACTGTATATTTTGGCGATAGAAGAAGGAAAACTGTATATTGTGGCGATAGAAGAAGGA